>JAHWFP010233682.1:37170-83300 GCA_023313725.1 Lithobius niger | reverse complement strand
TGAAATTGATGGCTGCCATTGTGGAGCACACAAGTGACGACTCCACACCCTCCGAGTCCCTCCTCTGGTGGTCAGATGTCACGAACTTGTCAAAATCCCAACCTCTACACGAGCCTCCTCCTGACCTCCTGATCTTCACGGATGCATCAAAAACTGGCTGGGACGCACACCTAAACAACCTGGAAATCTCTGGCCTTTGGCCCGCCTCCCGCAAAGATCACATCAGTGTACTGGAACTCCGAGCGATCCTTCTTGCTCTTTAACACTTCCTTCCCCTAATCCAAGACAAGGTTATACTGATCCAGGCCGACAACACAACTGCCCTGGCCTACATTAAGAAAGAAGGCGGGACGAAATCAAGATCCCTCCACAGGCTGACCTCGGAAATCTTCAACCTGTGCATCCCACACAACATAACCCTTCTGCCGCTTCACATCCCAGGCAACAGGAATGTGATTGCAGACTCTCTGTCACGCCAGAAACCACCAACTGGAGAATGGTGCCTCAAGAAATCCATCTGCGAATCTCTTGTCAACATCTGGGACTGACCAACGCTGGACCTATTCGCCACGAGGCACAATGCCAAACTTCCCCACTACATCAGCCCGATCCCGGACGACTCGGCAATAGCAGTAGACACTCTCACGTTCCCATGGCACAACCTGTTCGCCTACCTATTTCCACCATTCAAACTACTTCCACAAGTACTTCGGAAAATAGAAGAAAGCCAGAGTCTGTTCATTCTAATAGCCCCCCTCTGGCCATCAGCGGCTTGGTTCCCGCTCCTCCTAAACCTAGTAGTCGACACTCCAAGAAGTCTCCCTCTTCTACCAGATCTTCTGTGACAACAGAAAGGAACAAAACTACACCCGAATCTTCCAATCCTAAACTTAAATGGGTGGCTACTATCATCAAACTCCTCACAAAGGCTGGAATTCATCAAGAAGAGGCTGAACGCATCGCCTCTAAAGCAACAAGGGAATCAACAAACCGCATGTATGACAGCCACTGGTCCAAATGGATTCATTGGTGTATCGCAAAACGTACAAATCCAATCAACCCCTCTCTTCCTGAACTTTTAAAAATTCTTTGGTGACCTATTCAACAACGACAAACTTAAAGGCTTCACTATCCTTGTCTATCGATCCGCATTAAACTCCGTCTTCAAAGCCGCTGGTCGCACCGCCCTACTGGAAGACTACTGAATTTCTGCCTTGCTACGCTCGTACGAAAACGATCGCCCTACTACAAGACGTTCCGTAACCGACTGGGACCTTTCCATTGTCTTACAATCATTAATGGAGGACCCCTACGAACCCATGCAAGACAGCTCCCTCC
The DNA here is from genome assembly GCA_023313725.1 of Lithobius niger. Lineage (NCBI taxonomy): Eukaryota > Metazoa > Arthropoda > Chilopoda > Lithobiomorpha > Lithobiidae > Lithobius > Lithobius niger. The sequence goes on along the minus strand of JAHWFP010233682.1, from coordinate 81,962 downwards.
ACCTCATGACACGCAAAACTGTCTTCCTCGTGACTCTGGCAGCAAGTCTAAGATGCTCTGAGATTCAAGCCCTCTATGCAGACCCAGCATACTGCATCTTCGGCCCAAACTTCTCTTCCGTCACACTTTTTCCTAGAGCATCCTTCAGAGCCAAAACTGAAAAACCTTCCGAGCCTTCGAAACCCATAACATTCCTTGCCCTTTCAAACCTCGTCGGAAACGAACCTGAACGTCTCCTCTGTCCGGTCAGAGCTCTCCGCTTCTACCTAGCCCGCACACAGCACGAAGACATACGCAGAGGCAGAAACCAACTTTTCCTCCCAGTGAATCTCCAAACCGGCGAAACAACAGCCGCCATGGTATCACGCTGGATCAAGAAAACAATTGAGGCAGCTTATGACAAATACGAATTGAGCAAGAGCATGAGAGTGACGGCACATGAAGTGAGAGCTATCTCCACATCTTGGGCCCACCAAAACGCCACCCCAATTGAAGAAATCCTGGCAGCAGCATCATGGCGCCACCAGTCAACCTTCACGTCTCACTAACTGAGAGACATGTCAAAGGATGAATCCGGACTACACCGGTTGGGACTGATCGTCGCAGCCAGAACCGTGGTCAAGCCCCCTTAAACACTCAGAACGAAGAAGCAAGATCCATGAGGGAAGCAAGTTCCATCCAGCCAGAAACAAGACCCTCACACAACGGTCCTTTTCAGGGCCACCAATTCTTACGAAAGACACCAGATTCTTGTTCACTTCCATTGTTCTGAATAAAGTGTGAATTTTTCTCGTTCAGATAAAGAATTCATGGGGGAAAGCCTGCTTGCATCCCGGGGCGCTCGTCCAGGCGATGCCCGCCACCTGCTTCAACGAGGTCATCTGGTAATGCTAAATTACCAGGTTAAGTTGTTTTAGCAATAAAGAAAGAACATTTTGCCGGCCCCCAGTCAGACCGGCTAAAAATGGTTTCTTTTTGCCTAAAACATACTTAACCTAACCCCCGTCCTGCCTCCCCTCTCGAGTCGCCGCCTGACACATTTAGAGTACAATGAATGCCGATAGCGGGTACGCTGTCGCTTTTCGCGCAGCGCGGTTGGACATGCAAGCAGGCGTCTTCGAACCGGCAGTAACCTCCAGGGGAACATCACATTCGAGGAATGTAATGCTAAATTACCAGGTTAAGTATGTTTTAGGCAAAAAGAAACCATTTTTAGCCGGCCTGACTGGAGGTCGGCAAAATTTTCTTCTTACATCTGACGACAATTAAATCTCGGATTGGCGGCGACACACACGTGTATGTTTAGATACTGCTTTTCTAGCTAAATAAAATTATTGGATTAGGCCTAACAAAGTTGAAATGTTGGTTCTCGGGCACTGCTGCTTTCCCTAAAAAGTGCCACGTCAATTGTTTTTGGGGGGTTTCTGACATTTGTACATATTTCCGCAATTTTCTTAATTTTTGACAGATTTTGACATTCAGAACACCATTTTAATGATCTCCACAAGGCCTTTATCAATAGATTAAAGCATTGAGAAGAAATTATTCAGTGAAAACGATTGTACACGTGGTTACGTATGTTAAAAAATAAATAAATAAAAAAAGAAAAAACCCACGTTGATTTTTTTGTGGTTTTTGTGCCCAAGAACCAGTTTTTTTTAAACTTTGCTTGTATTGGCCTCTTAATTGATGGAGGTTCTTAGATTATTTTCTGAAAGGCTATTTTAACCCCTTGACCGTCAAACTTACACCCGGTACTTGTAAATGCATCTCTGTGCAACGACGGTTTCCACAGCTTCCTCCTACTCCTTAAGCTAGGGCCTTAGTGGGCCTCTTTACCTTGATGCTATGGCTCCATGTTATCTATTCTGTATACTCTGTATCTTTATTGATGTACTCCAATAGTGCTAGGTACTTTGATGTATGGTCCAGTCCCTGGAGATCAGTGGTCTGGATGGCTCTGCCCCTGTCTGCCCCTAGGGGTAGCTGCTAGCAGAGATGGATCATGGGATACCAGGATATAGTACAGGAAGTACCTTGCACCACCACTGGCAGGTACTGGCTACAGCTCTAGGTACTTAAGGCCTTGCAGCCCCTTGCAGCCTCACTCTGGGAGCTAGTCCCTAACCAGCTAAGAACTCTTCCTGAAGTTTGCCACTCTGCTAGTAGCCCTGATCAGAGCATCCTTGAACCATTGGACAACATCTCCTCAGGACAGATCGCGTGGCCCTGGAATAAACCCTGAACTTACCATCCTTCTGGCGTTCTTCCTTGTACCGGGCATAGCGGGGTTGCACAAGTGGTGCATCGGCCGTCCATTTTTCACCTAGGAAAGGACCCATTTTCACCAAGAAGCCTTTTTGGAATGCCGGCAGCCATCTTGGGTGTTCCATTTTCACCTGGGACCCCAGCCTTCAGTGAGTAACCAAGAGACAACCTGAGTAGTTGTGAGTATTGTGAACTGTGTTGAGATAGCAATAACTTTTTATATTGCAGTGGAGATTAGTTTGGATCAGTCAGTGCTTTTTTTTATTTTATTGGAAGATGTTGTGTGGGCCTATGTAGGCTAGTGCCTTTTGACTTTTACCTTTGCTGAAACTATCCTGATTACTTTTGATTTGTGTAGGCTACTAAATTTTAGCCTTGAAGTGACTTTTCATAGCCTATAGGCCTAAAGCTTTCAAGATTGTGAGATTTTATGCCAAGGTTCACTAGATCTAAGCCAGATTTAGACCCTGACTCTTGGAGTTTAAGTTGGGACCCTAATAAAATAGGGAAAAGGTCTAGAAGGGAACAAGCAGCTAAAATGACTACCCCTATTATTCCACAAGTTGTGCAATCACCATTAGGGGTTACTCCATCAAGATTAGCAGCTCAGTTTCCTCCAGCTAGCCCTAATGTTCAAGTGACACCTAATTTGAATCTAAGTACTGCATCAGCAAGCTTAAATGTTAGTGTGTCAAGCCCTACATTGACTTTACCAAATGTTGGACAATTATTTTCACCAGTTGCAAGTAATACTAGTGTTGCAGGAGGTATTCCATTTGCACCAGGCGTGCCTTCAAATGTGAATTTGCCTTTTCCACCTGCCTGTGTAACTTCAGTAACAACTAATGCTAATTTGCAGCAGCAGCAACCAATTCCAGTAACCCTAACATAGACTGACCCCTATGGACAGGTTCAAACATGTTCTATTTTGCCAAATGACCCTGTGTTCCAAATGCTTGGAAAGCTTTCAGTAACTGTTTCTTCAATGCTAAATTATTCTGCACCCTTGCCTGGACCAAGCCAAGTGTCAACTCAAATTCCTACTTTTGTACCAAATTATTTTAGCCAACCTCTTACAGCTGGTAATTCTACTGACACTGCCATCTTGGAGTTGAGTACTAAACTGGATTCAGTAGTTAATTTTTTATAGGGAGGTACAAATTCTGTAAGTAGGCCTGCTTCAAGTTTTGCACCTAAGCCACCATTAACTTCAACAACTAATGTTTTCAGTTCACCTGTATGACACCTAGCAGTAATCTAGTTGGTAGTAGTTCAAATGTTGTTAGCTGTTCATCACAGAATAATTACCAAAGAGCTGTTGAAATGTCAATACCTTTGCCTAAAATGGAAGCTTTGAAAATTGGAGAATTTAATGGGTTGAATGACAAAATTTTCCCCTCAGCTTTTATTATGAAATTGGAAAGAATTTTAAAGGTTAGAAAGGTTGATGAGAAATTATTTATCCACCAAACTGTTCCATCATGGTTAACAGGGGATGCTGTTGACTGGTTTTTGGCAAATGAACCCTTTTCTAGTTGGGAGAATTTTAAAACCTTGTTTTTGGCTAAGTTTGAAGTACAGTCACATGGGTATAACCTAATTGCTAAGGTTAGAACTATGAGAATGCAAGAAAATGAAAGTTTCATTAAGCATTTTAATAAATGCACAGATATTTTACAAAACACAGGTGCTAGAATGAGTGATTTTGATCAAATTCAGGCTATTTTGGAAACTCTGAATTTGACTTTTCACATGCCTATGATGTCAAGAAAATTCACTTCCTTGATAGATTTTAAAATGCAAGGTCTTTTCTTGGAAAACATGATTCAAAGGAGACAGGCTAATCCAATCCAAGTTTCAAATATTGGTAACTCTAGAAATGGTAGAAATCGTGGTAGAGGTTATGGGAATAACAGCACTAGTTTCTTGCCTAAATACGATGCAAAGTACACTTGTAACATTTGTAATACGGTCGGGTGGACTTCTAAATTCTGCCCTAACAGGTTAAATCACCAACAAAATCAGGTTGCAGTTAGAAAAAACGGCGGCAATAACAGTAATTCAAATAGTAGCAATGACCGCGGAAATGAACAAACTTTTTTTAACAGTCGTGGTCGGGGTAATAATAGCAGTAGCGGTAGTCGTGCACAGGGAATTTGGTGCTCGAAATGTAAAAATTCGTCGTACGAAACACAAAATTGTCGTGTAAATCCCGCTATTGGTCGTCCTCCAAATAGAAGCACTATTGCACAACTTCATAAAAATGAGTTGGATTCTGATGCACAGGAATTCGTGCCAAAAAACCTGAAAGCCATCCAGTTTTAGTCGGTGAAGCTGGAAATGGCGTGTCTTCTTTTAAAAAACCGACCAATTCCTAACAGAAATTGTCTAGGCGATCTTGTTGAGCCTACACCTGCACCGTGTGCATATTTTTCACTTAAATTCGGTAAAGAATATGCAGACGCCATACTCGATAGTGGAAGTACAATGTCTTACGTGAATATTTCACTAAAAGATGAGTTGTTAAAAATGGGATGTGAATTCACGCAACGTCCTTATCGGGTTAGAGTGGCCGATACTCGTTTCGTTGAGTGTCCAGGTTTCGTATTGGCTACATTTCAGATTGCGCAACGGACTGTAACTTTTCCACTGATCTTGATGGAAAACACAATCCAGCCGGTAATCCTTGGCGTGGATTTTCAGCAGTCAACGGGGTTACAGCCAAATTTCGCGTCGAACACTTGGTTTTGGCAGGATAAACCAGATGAGTTTTGTGCTTCAGAGCAAGACATTCGTAATAAAGTAAATGAGAGTGACGTTTTGACAGATGACGAAAAGGAACAGTTGTTCAAGGTATTGATGAAATATAGATTTGTTTTCAGTTCGAGAATTGGTTTAATAAGCCCAGTTATGGATATTGATGTTGGCGATCACCCACCAATCGCGATGAAGCCCTATCCAGTTTCGAAGTTTAAAGAGTTGCAATTACGTCAGCATGTAGATCGGATGCTGGAGCTTGGGGTTATCGTCCCCAGCACGAGTCCATGGTGTTTTCCAGCGTTTATCATCCCCAAGAAGAATAACACCACACGTTTTGTGATAGCATACAATAAATTAAATGAAATAAGCAAGATGCAAAACTTTCCAACCCCTAGAATTGAGGATATGGTGCAGAGGTGCCCTAAGAGCAAGTACCTTACTCTTTTTGATCTGACCGAGGCACACTGGCAGGTAGGGGTGACGAAACGAGCAGGTGAGGTGTCATCTTTTTGCACCCCGTTCGGAAATTTTACCCCTCTCAAAATTATGTTTGGTATCAAGCAAGCACCAGCTTTCTTCTGTGCCTCAGTTTCCGAATGCTCGCCCCTCTACATTATCTGAACGTACAGAGCTATTTTGATGATATCTCGATTATGTCACAGGAATTCCGATTGCACTTGATGGCGATCGAGGACACCCTAATGATTTTGGGTCGTGAGGGATTCAAAATAAACATAAAGAAGACAGACTTTTGTAAGAAAGAAATAACCCTGTTAGGTTATAAGATTACGAGTGAGGGGGTTTTACCGAACCCTAGTAAGAAAGAAATTCTGGAGAATTGGCCACGCCCCAAAAGCATTAATGAGCTCCGAAAATTTCTCGGTTTGGCGGTTTTTTTTCGTAGATTTGTGATATCATATTCGGCTATTGCAGCGCCTCTATTTTCGTTGCTAAAAGGTAAAACTCCGAAATTTGTCTGGGAGGCGAAGCAGGAACAAGCTTACCAGAAAATCAAGAAAATGTTGGTAGACGCTCCCTTATTAGCAGCGCCTGATTACAATCAGCCTTGGATAATTATGGCAGACGCATCCTTCTCTGGGGCTGGAGCGATTTTATATCGGGTCGATCCACTCACTAAGGAGAAGAAAACCATAGATATAATCTCTAGATGTTTGACAGTTGCTGAACAGAGATTTTCTAATAGTGAATTGATGAGTATTATTTGGGCAGTGCGTAAGTGGCGTAGATACATAGAAGGAGGTGTGATAACAATTTTCAGCGACCATAAGGCACTTTCGGTTTTAAGCAAGGTAAGCTCACCGACGGGGCGCTTAGCGAAGTGGCTTGTGGAGTTATCTCAGTTGGACGCTAAGATCTGCTTCGTCCCAGGTGCACAGAATCGTATCGTGGATGTATTATCTAGACGATACGAATCTGAGAGAGACTTTACTCCTATCACTAATCCAATCTTGATACCGGCTATGGGTGAACGAACGGGTCAGAATTGTTATGTTTTTAACAACGATTGTTTGTGTAATCAGTTAGATGTTGAGCAGATTACACTTGATCAAATTAGAGCAGAAACGTTAAAGGACAAATATACATTTGCATTGAAGTTAGCTTTGGAGGGAGAAACGAAGGAAATAAAGTATGATTCGCCTTCAGTTCATAGATTTGTGTTGAAATACCTGCCAAAGTCAATTGTGAGTGACGGAATAATTTATGTGGATGTAAATAAAGATGTTGTTGATGCGCCGAATTTGAAAATTCTGGTGCCCCGTTCGTTGCAAAAGAAAATCATTCAGCTAGTACACGATACGTTTACAGGTCCTCATATGGGTGTTTACAAGACGATAAAACGCATATTTTATTTGTACACATGGATGAGTGCTACAAAGTTGATTTCAAATTACGTAAGGACGTGTAAAGTTTGTCAGGTCCATAAGGTGCAGCAGACTCGTAAGAAGGCTAAGACGATGATAGTAACTGAAAAGGAAGCATGGGAGAGTATTGTTTTTGATCTGAAAGGCCCACTAGTACGGAGTACAAATGGTTTTACTTACATCCTAGTGGTGCTTGATAAGTGGAGTCATTGGGTTGAGTTAATTCCCCTGAGAAACGCTGAAGCTAAAACTATAGCAAAGGCACTCATTGATGAAGTGTTTTCACGGCATGGCGTGCCAGCGGAAATTTTTTCCGACAGCTCCAATAATTTGAGAGGACAAATAATGATGAATTTATGCCTGCAATGGCGTATCAAGGCTAGATTTCTGTCAGTCTATTCATCTAAGTCCAGCCTAGCTGAACGATGGATGAAAGAGTTAACAAAAACGCTAGCAATTTACGTGCAAGACGAGAAATCGGGTCATAGAAATTGGGATTTGCGTTTGAAACAGCTACAGTTAGCATTAAATTAAGCGACTGATTCGGTGACGGGTTTCACCCCAAGTATGTTAGCAACAGGAAGGGAGTTACGAATGCCCGAAGCCCCTGTCGGTAAAGTACAAACGGACGAAGTTAATTACCCCTTACATATCTTAAACTTAACTTCACGCATGCGTACGATAGTTAGGAGAGCTGTACGCAAATGTCAAGCAGCCAAGTTACATCGTGCTGCAAAGGCAGATAAAAATAAAACGGGTAAAGAATTTGAAGTAGGAACTAAAGTTTACATACGAAATCACCCTAAAAGTGACAAATCACGCTATTTTATGAAGAAAATGGCACCAATTTACATCGGAAATTACGAGATTGTTAAAAAGTTTAGTCCTGTAGCTTATCAGCTTAAAGATCTTAATATGGGTATTATTTCTCGTTATGTGTATCATATAGATAATTTACGTGAACAGATTGAAGGTGAACGTTACCCAGTTAGTGAAGCGGATTCCGAAGAATTTTAAACTTAAATCTACAAGTAGTTACTGTGTTTCTTCTGGGTCTTCTTTCGGCCAGCAGTAGCTAGATCTAAAATAATTTCGCATGCGGATCGTGAAATTGCTTGTAAACTGAAAGAAAAACATGTTGTATACAGATAACCAAGGTTCACTAGCGAAATTTCATTCGCCAAGTCAATTCAGGCAGCTTGGAAATTTTCCAGATTAAGCAGATGAGGTTCGGCAGCTGCCATCTTCGAACTTTTCAGAATGAAAGTGATTCACGTGCAGTTCTCACGCTTTCCCTTAGTGACCGTTCCCTAGTTTCTTGAATGTTATTTTAATTGATGAATCAATAAACTGATGATGTTGATTGTTTAAGATAACAATACTTGAATCGAATAATTAAAAGCTAATTTCGGGTTGAACTTAACTGATTGTTACCGCGTTAGTCACATTTGACACGCGTTGTTACCGATATTTGACAACCGATTTTGACGATTAAGATTTTGAAGTAAAAATCTTTCTTAGCTAATGATAGTAGTAACCGATGGTTAATGGTTACAATTTTTCAAGTGAATTTTCGTGTATCATGCACTTAGTTTTTTTTTTCCTTGACTGTTTTTGCACTGATTGATTGTGATTGTATTTTAAATGTTGAAAAATCGTTTTGCTTCTGCATAATTTTTGTGAAAATGTTCAAGTAATTAAGTTTGCGTAGCGGGTTTTTACCCGCTGAAATGTCTGAATTTTGACGCTCAAAGATTTCCCAGACCTTACAAAAAACTTTACTGATACGCGTAGGTAATGTCACCCTGCTGGAACAGTCAAACGATTGAATTATTAGCAGATAAAAAGCTCAAACGTCCCCATAGCATCCTTAATTTTAACTTGTTGTTAATGCGCGCCTTCTTGGTATTATTTTTGAATAATTTCTGAGAACTTTGATTATTGTGTTTATAAAATAGCTTAGCTTAATGAATAATTTTCACTTACCTTAACGAAGCGAGGGCGCTTCTTTTCGAGGGCGGGCCCTCTGCAACGACGGTTTCCACAGCTTCCTCCTACTCCTTAAAGCTAGGGCCTTAGTGGGCCTCTTTACCTTGATGCTATGGCTCCATGTTATCTATTCTGTATACTCTATATCTTTATTGATGTACTCCAGTAGTGCTAGGTACTTTGATGTATGGTCCAGTCCCTGGAGATCAGTGGTCTGGATGGCTCTGGCCTTGTCTGCCCCTAGGGGTAGCTGCTAGCAGAGATGGATCATGGGATACCAGGATATAGTACAGGAAGTACCTTGCACCACCAGTGGCAGGTACTGGCTACAGCTCTAGGTACTTAAGGCCTTGCAGCCCCTTGCAGCCTCACTCTGGGAGCTAGTACCTAACCAGCTAAGAACTCTTCCTGAAGTTTGCCACTCTGCTAGTAGCCCTGATCAGAGCATCCTTGAACCATTGGACAACATCTCCTGAGGACAGACCGCGTGGCCCTGGAATAAACCCTGAACTTACCATCCTTCTGGCGTTCTTCCTTGTACCGGGCATAGCGGGGTTGCATCTGTCACACATAACCCATTTTTTGTTGGCCTTGTTTGACATAATGCAGGTCAAATGGGGGAGGGGGCCAGCAAGACTTTTAATTGACTGGCAAGAACACTAGAATTAGGCTATTAGCAGAGGCCTGGACGCTTACCTCTGTTAGCGATGTGAAACCCTCTTAGTTATGTGCGGTGCAAAGCAGATCAAAAGAGCTTCCCATCAGGTGCTGGCGTTTTTCTGTTGTTATACACGTTATATTTTGAACTCACTGTCCGATTTATAAAAAATTTCTCGCATGCAGTCTATGCCTTATATGTGGATTTAAGTTCACAAATCAATACGATTAGCTAGGGGTTTTCGAGATTTTGATGATAAATATAAAAAATAGACATATGAATAATACACAGTTAATTGGACATTCAACTGAACTTTCAGAATTTTTAAACATCGGATTCCAATTCCAACATGATCTATAGATTGATGGCATTAAAAAAATATATCTCTTATGTTTTTGGATGTAATAAACGGGGGAAATAAGTGTCCCTAAAAGATCATCAATAAATGACCTCTAGTTCTAACAGTGTAACGTGTGTTCAATGTAGAAGCCAAACTTGAAGTAGTTAAACCTTGTTTAATACGTAATAATCATGACAAGATTTGGGTTACATTATAACGTACATTCTCAACACAAGAATCAACGAGAATTGAACACAGGACTCTGAAGCCCTTGACTTTTATATGCTCCGGTCGGATCCAGAGCTCCACCGGACAACCATTCAGCTCATGAGTTCACTAACCAATCCAGTTCTTGGTTGCAAAGTTTTTACCATTCGTGGCCAACAATACTTGGCCACGTTCTCCTGCACGTCCGCTCAGGGTTTTGGCGCAAAACCAAAAAGTCCATGATTTTGGAGCCAACAAGAGAGAGAGGGGAAATGATGTAGAACTTTGGAAGGTTAAGCCATTCTTAAAACAAATAGGAGTACGAAATGAAGGAAAAGTTAACACTTCGATTATTTTGTCAGTTTTTTAAATACAGTAGATCATTATCCTGTGGGATCTCTTAATTGCTTTTAGTAAGTAACTGGAGTGTCATTAGGTAGTATTTTTTAAAAATAATTGCAATTGTATAGACCTAGAAAGCTAATACAGGGTGGCCCACTAAAAATGCACAACCTTAAATTTTTAAAAGTCAAAAATTGTCACTTAAGTTTCTAGTTGCCGTCAACCTTCACGAATGTGAATTGTGTGGCACTCGCCATTTGACCGGTAGACATTAAAATGCACTCGCCATTGTCCATTACCTCCTCGCCATGTAGAAACAATTTTAGCAGTTGTGCTACTACTTTATGCTTAAATACTGTTTGCATTAATCTTACTCTCCAATCAACTAAAGTGGCTAGTGACATTGTTGCACACTTGGTTGGAGAGCCCTTGTAATTCTGCACGCAACGCCGTAAACCGCTTGTTTCTAGCTAATACGGTTCCCAAGATATGACAATTTAAGCATCAGGGTTTGTTAATCAGTCGCCATTTTGACGAGTAGCTCTAAAAACCAAGTCGCCAACTGCTGAATTTTCCTCGCTATTTGGCTAGAGGCGACCGACATTGGTGAAGGTTGGTTGCCGTGTCGAAAACATCCTCTACCTGTAAATTTTTGCATTCAGTTCCTGCAATGCTGTTCCATGGAGAATTCAAACTCTTTAGATCCACCCAGTCTCGCTACCCACCTGCGCATGTACAGCACAGACCCTCCTTAAATGGTGTTACAGTGTTAGCCAGTCATCTACTTTCATAGTCATCTTTGCATGTGTCTGCAGCGTATGTGACATGTGACAACCTATTGTCACAACCATGACTTGAAGCCAGGATGCGTCCATTGTTGGAAATCGTGTCCTTTTGTCAAGAACTCCCACTCGCTTCCAGACTTCAAGAACAGAGTGAGGACTACTATTTTCTTAGTGATTCGCCTGACTGAGACCTACCTGACCTCATTTTGGTTGTCTTTACTTCTTTGCCATTTGGACTGTGCACCACCTCGAAAACACGATTTCTTCGTCAAGCTGTTCATCTTGGCACATCATCTCCGCTGCAGTTTGCGGGGAAGGATATAGATCTGGCTAAATTTACCTTAGCAAATACATCCAGCGCTTCAGTGTTGTCCGGCAATGAAGTCTCTACGTCAGTCCGAAGTTGCAGTTTACCGTTTCGCTCATTACGACTGTAATGGCGTTTCGCATATGGCCGATAGTTCTGGTTTTACTAGTCCATCACACTCTCATGACACATCGGTTTTAGGCCCTAGCTAAAACTTAACCCTATCTGGTAGACTATTCTGGACTGCTGCCGCTCACACGCCTTGCTCCGACGACGTCTTGCAACCGAGAGACGACAACACACACACAGCACGTGTCACAACAATGCTGTCTCTCCTCGCTTTGCAGCCTGGGCCAAGCGGGTTTCAACTTTGGTAATCCGGTGTACAAGTGTTTGGTAATCCGCAGTATTCCTTGGTAAGCCTCAGGTAATCTTCGTATTTCATTGGTATTCCGTGGTATTCCGAGGTAATCTTTAGTAATCCGAGGTATTCAACCTCAGAAAATCAATGGTAATCGGGCAGTAATCCGAAGTATTCCGTGTAGTAATCCAGTAAGCCGAAGTATCCGTGTAGTAATCCAGTAATCCGAGAGGAAATATTACCAAAGAGAAAGTAGTCCTTATAGGGATCCAGTAATCCAAGTAAACCAAAGTACTCCTTGTTTGTTTCAACTGCTATGTCAATGCTTTACGAGTGAAACCCGCCCGAGCCCACCAAAATGCGTATTTGCACCTTGCGAGGCAACGGAGGCAACTTGCTGTGCGCGGAGACGTACTTCGTATTGTTTAGGCACAGGCTTTTTAGCTTGAATTTTAGGTAAGTTAATTAATTTACACCTTGTTTTGCAGCCTGGCGAGGCCGCATTATCAGGGTTTATTTGTTTGACTGTGTACGGAAGCGTATGAGGTAGTGGCTGGAGTAGCAAGTATACGAGATTATACAAGGTTCGTGATAGTTTAACAAAAATTATTTAGCCCATTCTGAGTGAGATATTCAAAGACAGCCCAATAATGCACCATGTTATTTTCTACAATCAGCATGTCGAGTGCAAATCCAACTATTGCGATAAAAGTACCAATCTTTAATTGGAAGTCAAGCGTGAAGCTTATCCCCAAAGATGGCGGCTTCAGCTTGTAGCGATGAACACTGCGGCCTCAGTATTGGATGGTAGTAGAGGTGTGCCATGCCCTGCCGCTGCGGAACATTTTTGGGCAGCCTCCGTCACTGAATTCTTAAACCAAACCGGCACGTCAGTAGAATAAAGTATAACCGAGAATATTAATTGTCCATCTTGTAGTGGTGTAAAAGGCCAAATTTACCAATTATTCTTTAATCTTCTATTTCATATTCATGAGCCACCTGCATTTCTTTTACGCTGTCAAAAAATGCATGTTGTGTGATTCTCGTACATTTATAACCGACTAATAACCATTACAGAAAACATAGGTCATGAAAGTCGTAATGTTGTTAACAAAGATCAGTGGAATTATGGAATTTTGGTTGATCTGAAATTCCATTCTGTAGCCTAGATACAATATGCAATCAGTCAAATTAAATTCGAGTAATCTAAATTTTTACATATACTCTGAGGTAATCCCGGGTAATCCAATACAATTTTAGAAACTTTGTTGACTAACATTTGCTGGAAGTAATGCGTGATAATCCGAGGTTTTCCTTGGTTTTCTGAGTTGTTCTTGGTATTCCGAGTAAACTCGAAGTAATACAAGTATGAGAATACTTCGGATTCCCTCGGATTACCAGTGGGTTACCTGTTAATATTAACAGGTACTCCTATGGTAATCCGAAGTAATCCAAGGTATTCCGAAGTATTCCAAAGTAATCCGAAGTAATCCTCGGTATTCTTAGTAATCCTCGGTAATCTTTGGTAATCCGTGTTTGCAAGTAATCCCGTGTACACTATTTTGACCAGTTAATACCCCCTCGGTTTGGGCACGAACCGCCAAAATGGTTCGCACATTTTGCCAACACAGGGGGGGTGCAAAGGAGGTAAGGCACCCGAGCTCAAAATTCACGTGTCAGGGGCCCAAGTGAGGCAAAATTCACTACATTTTCGTCGGGGCTTGGAGTCACTTTGCCTTTAAATTTGTTTACCAGTTGAGGAGGAGCCCAGTATTCTGCCTATGCTCCTCTCCTTGAAAAAAAGTAAGTGCAGCACTACCTCTCTTCGGGTGAAGCTTTCAACCATTTCGGCATGGTCTGCTCATTAGGTCATCATGACTTCATTTGTATCAATCCAGTCTATTATTAAGAGACTAGAGGACCCGTGCTATGCACGGATGGTGTTGGATACACAATGGAAACCCGACCAATCAAATTTTTGTGCATACTGGCTAACAAACACTGATTTTCGTCCGCTTTGCTCACTCAATCAGCGGTCCCGTCGTGACCCCGGCTCTTTCCCTGACCCGGTCTCCATGAACTGATATTAGAATACCCCAGACCCGGTCTCCATGCACCGACTTTTGAGTATTTCCATAGGAAATAAATAAATACGCTTTTGCAGAACATAATTGAAACCTTTAGCCTGGCAGCTTTGGCATTTTTTTTGTGGGAAATTTAATTTGAATTTCGTTCTGAAGAAAAAATTCGCAACAGGATGAGGAAGGGCCAGCAAGACCACTGATACCAAACCTCATATTTACAATTAAAAAAAAAAAGTTATGTAAATCTGACATATTTTGTTAAAAAATGGTTTCTGTTTAGATAGTTTCGTTTTAAAAATATTGAGGGATGGAGCTATAACTATGTCTACTGGCAACACGTTCGGAATTTTCACCACACAATTTGAGAAGAAAAACTTTCTACAATCTCTTGAAAAAAGCATTTGAGAGGGCGACCCGTTGGTAATGTTGCACAAATTTAACCCTTTCAGTGCTAAACCCGAGAAAATCTCGGGCCAAACACAAGCACAGGTTGAAGTATTAAAAACAGAGTCCTTACTACGCGCGAGATGGGCAACAATGCAGGAATGACAACAACACTAGGTTCCCTTAACAAGCCGACTCTAGAGACGGCCGTGGCCGAGTTGGTAGAGGCGTGTGCCTCACGTTTAAGACCTCCTTCAGGTTGCTAGTTCGAGCCCCGTCCAGGTTACCCCTACTTTTTTGGAGATATAAAAAAAACGCAGCTCTCAAAGGGTTAAGGAAAAAAAGTGTCCATACTTAACCTCGTGCCGGTCATGAAGTAAGGAGTACGTTAAGGCAAAGTCACACTTCAGTCTGCGTCATTCCAGTCTGTCTGCTCCCGAGACTTTCTCGCTCTCTGTAAATTAAGTAGGATAAGCCCAACAATTTCTTTGTAACCATACGCTGTGCAGACTCCACGTGATTAATTTCCTTGGCAGGATGGGGTGACCAAACTGGTTGCATGTTCCAAAGTGGGTCTGATGAAAACGCAAAAAACCCAAAACTGGGTCTTACGATCTCCAGATGTAAAGCTCCTTTTAATAATCTCGCGCTCTGTCTAGCCACCTTATCTACATTATGGCAATGGGTTGTCCATTGAAGATTACTGTCATACCACAAGCCAAAATCTTTAATAACAGAATGGTGACCCAGTGGGCATCCCGAGATAGCATAAGCATAATTTTCATAGCCGCACCAATATGAAAACTGCCACATTTTGATTTAGCCAGTAAAAACTGCCATTCGGTAGACCAACACGTCGACAAATTTAAATCAAGAGCTAACTGTAAATGGTCATACTTACGACAAAAATGATAAAATGCAACAGTCAAATGGCTTATTTCCCCCATGATCGCTTAAATTCACAAAAAAAGGCACTCTCACAGTCTTGCTAATTTTGAACAGAACCCCTACTGTCTTCATCAGGCCCTCCAAAGTTCAATTTAGGTCTCTGGTTTCCTTGCTTGTTGTCAGTTGCTTGGATTTGAATTTGGCAGTTATCACAGCCTCCAGTATTTGCAAGGCATGTCCTACATTGTGCCCTCCCCTACTTGCAAGGCATAGGTCTAATCTGGCCTCTGTTGATTCTCCACTTGTGCGCCAACCTCTCTCCTAAGTCTTTTCCTACTAAGTGTCCCACGTAGGGGTGTGATGGACCCTGGATATTCATAAGGGGTATCCCATTCTTTCCATGGTGTTGGATGGCAATAGATTCGAGGCAACGAAGATGATTGTCCCGTGCCAAATTAGAATGGATAAGCGTTTCTGTTCTTTCCCAACCAATCTCATGATGTGTGGCAGTACAATGGGCTGCAATGCCGTAATCTTCCGCCTCATTTCTAACATTGCCCATATGCTGGCCTAGCCGAGTCTTCACTCCTTTCCCCCTTTCACCCACATACACGGCACCACGCCCATTGTACGGCACTGTATACAGTACACCCCTTCTCTGGTATTCAACACACTCTTCATAGCCTCTTCATCCCTAGCTTTTTGAGTCACTCGTCCACTTGTCACTTCAGCTTTCTTCTTTGTACTCCCTATATGCTTCTTCAGCCCTTCAACATTTCTCAGATATGTCTTAAAGCCATTTTTACACAAGATTTGGCGGATAGGGCCACTCACTCCCTCCAGATAAGTCAGGCTCACTCTCGGACATTGCTCATTCTGCCTCTGATTCAGTCCACATTCTCTTTTTTCTTCTTGCTTACAATCGAAATCGCCTTCTTCCGCAATCTGTTCAACAGTCCAGCTGGATAGCCCAGTTTAATGAACTTGTCCTTAGTTTCATGGAGGTGGGGGCCTGCTATCTCCAAATTGCTCGAGTTTCGGACCATCCGCACCATCTCATTCTGCGCAATGGCAACGAGTTGTTCCCTTGGGGTGGCCCGAGCAGTATAGAATGCCACGCATTGTTGCCATTGGCTTTTTGTAAGGCTGAAACTCCACCTTCCTTTCTCCTTCGACTCTTTTCACTAGACTGTCCATAAAGGGCAACACTCCATGATGTCAGCACTGCGAAGATGTCGTCCACAAAACGCTTCCACATCCGCATACTTAACCCAGCCGCTAGTATCATCTCGTCTAGGTGTTGCAAAATCATTTCTGCCAAATAACTGGTGATAACTGCCCAATTCAAATCCAAGCAACTGACAACAAGCAAGGATGTAACCAGAGACCTAAATTGAACTTCGGAGGGCCTGATGAAGACAGTAGGGGTACTGTTGAAAATTAGCAAGACTGAGAGTGTCTTTTTTGTGAATTTAAGCGATCATGGGGGAAATAAGCCATTTGAGTGTTGAATTTGAATTTCGCAGTAGTTCTGTTAACAATGTTTTTAGTGATATTAGGCAGGCACATTCATTCCCAACGGTTTCTGAAGAAAGTTAGGACTCTGGTAAAGACTAGGAACAGTATTTCAAGGTTTGAGGGCCATCTGGCCTTCAATGTGGCTCGTAAAAGAGAAAGAATAGTGCCACGCACTTTGTCAGTTAAACGTAAAGCAGGAGGTGTGCGCGGCCGCGCCATTGCCACACATGCAAGTTTTAAGTTTCTGGTGGCTAGGATTGGGGACTGCCATGTGCAACTGCGACAATTGCGGACGAATGCAATGATGCTAGAAGCGTTTCTGAGCAGGAACCTGAGTGGGGATTTGTGGAAAAGGGTGCAAGATTTTATCAAAATTGAAGTGGGGAAAGGACTGGTGAATTGACGAAAAAACGGCATCTTCGTAAATTGATGGAGTTAGGTGTCCATGAGTATTCCTATGAGGAGGCCTGGCGAGGAGGGAGGAAACGATTGATTCAGGAGCTAGATGGTGGGGGAAGGGCCCAGGGCGAGAATGATTTCTCATTTGTACTGAACCAGTCCAGTCCAATGAGGAGTTTTCAAGGGAAGAAATGAGTGTTCTCAACCTTGACATGAAATTTGTACCAGTAGAGTCGGGTGGTGACCTAAACGTGAGAATGAACCTGGTGGCGGATGTTGGACTGTTGTTGGCAAACTACACGTGGTCACCGGAGAGGCTGAAATTGCAGCAGATGGTTGTAAAACAACCCCCCAGGATAAAGCCCAACATCACAGTGGGGCAGGCTCAGGCAATTCGTAAGCTTAGATGGAATGAACAGGTGGTTGTGTGTAAGGCTGACTAGGCGAATTTGACAGTGGTGCTAGCGAGGCAAGATCATGATGCCAGGGTGGTGAGAGACATTGAAGACTCGGGAATGTACCGGAAGACGGAGAAGCAATTAGGCAACAGACCGATGTTGGACTTTATGTTAAGCTTAAATAGATTGAAAAGTGAAGGGCACATTTCCAAGGAAGAACTGAAAGAGCTGACACCAATGGCCCCGCAGCGCCTACCTACGATTTTCGCACAAGTAAGACCCACAAGGAGGGAGCCCCCTTCGGCTCATAACAGAGGTGTAGTGTATGATTACAGTGATCCTAGATACTGCTAAGTAGTCTTTGGTCAAATGTCATCTCGTAACTTAATTGGCTGACAGGTATTAACCAATCACTGTTGTAATTGGAGTGACATCACTTCCCATGATGCACTCCACCTAAAGTTATATAAAGGCTAGCAGCTGCCATTTAAGCTGCTGCTCACTCAGAACCCACAACCTGTAGTGGTGTCCTTTATTTAAGACACAGAACATTACAATGGCGACGATGTAAGGGATTTAATTTAAGTTTAATGTAAACTTAATAAGTAACCATTGCTTAATTTTATTTGTTTTAAGCCCGTGCTTGGAATGGGTAAGAACAAAAGCAATTGGTCTTCAAAACTTTTGAGCTAATTAGTAAGGAAAGGAAGTACCTTGTATGCTGAAGAAGAGCTGCTATGAGTAAACTGGCTCCTGGAGCACCTGGGGCTGGTTCCTCATGGTGGTGAAGACTGGAAATTGCCGTAGAACCAGGGACTGTAGCCTTGGTGACGTGGTTAGTCCAGCTTTTGTACAGGTCAGAAGTACTTTTTCCATCTTCCACAAGGATAGGCAATGTCGGCACTGGCATGGGGATTTAGTGCAGGGACTAGCTTGTTTGGGGGAAATTAGCAGTGCTGAGTTTAAGTTGGTGTGTTGAGTAGCCAATATTGAAACGTTAAAAGCCTCAGTAACGTTTAATGAAAATTGCTTTAAAGCAGAAGTTAGCCTAATGTTTAAAAGCGGTGATAACGTTTACAAGGATAAAATATTTCAGTGTTCAGGATTTGAGTTGATAAACCTGTTAGAAGTGGTGAACTAGCTTGTGTTAAAAAGCTAAGGTTGATAAAATTATTTAAATTACATTGAATGCTTTTGCAAGTGTGCAAGTTATGCATGTGGAATACCTACAATTTGAACAAAGTTAGCCTGTAAAATGTTGGCCATCAAGTGGTTGTGAGTAAATTTCTAAAAGCATAGTAGCGCATGCTATACGAATTTATTGCACAGAGCTTAGACGACCAGTCGAAGTGTAATTTCATGTAGTGTTTTAAAGCTTGTATACTGTGCCTTATAAAATAAGGGGGTTGCAAAGCAAATTTTAATGCTGGTCATAACTGCTGCACGAGAGTGTTCCTGTCTGTGTGAATACTCGGCGTTGCCGCTGTTAGTGGAAGCGGTTGGGCTAAATTGTGTCAAATAGGTTATTTATTAATTATTGCTGGCAACGAAAATTAAGTGTGACTTAGACGGTCACGCATGGGAATTTGATATCCTATGTTTAAATGAAACTGTAGTAACTTGTAAGAGAACAAGCAAGAGCAGTAATTCTTGGCAAAATTAAAATTCTTTAAATTTAAAGAACTAGTTTAACGTGGGGAGAGACCGTTTAAATGTAAATTCGGTTAGCCTAGTTTAAAGTTTCTAGTTTGAGTAGACCTTCTTCTTGTTGCTAAGTGCAACGAAGGCCTATCCGAGTAAATTTAAGAATTGTAAGGCGTATTCTTACGCACTTGATTTTTGATTAAATTAAGTATAGGGCGCTGGTGTTTGTTATTCCTACAGTTGTGATAACACCTCCAGCTATGCCTCCAGGTATTCAAAGTTGAAAGTTAGAGGAATTTGATACAGGTGTAGAAACCTGGCCTGTTTATTTTGAACGGGTCGAATTGTTTTTCACGGCTTTTGACGTGCCTGATGATAAGAAAGTAGCGTTGCTGTTAACAAGCATAGGTGCTAAAACATATGGTTTATTATGAAACCTGTGTGCACCTAACGCTCCAGCAACTAAAACCTTAGTCCAAATTAACACGCTGTTGACAGGTAACTTATATCCTGTACCTAACTACCTTTGTGAAAGAGTCCAGTTCCAAAGGACGGAGCAGAATGCTAACGAATCAATTGCGGACTACATAACTGAATTAAAGAGGCTTACCCTCTATTGTATTTATGGTCCAGCCGTTGGAACTAAGCTGGAGACAATGCTCAGGGATAGATTTGTTGCTGGAATTCGCAACTCCGACACTTTGAAATCTCTGTTGGCATTGGATCCAGCTACAGTTAAATTTGATTCGGCCTGCAAGTTTGCCCTCTCTCAGGAATTGGCTGAGAAAAATTTAAGTCATTTTCAGGGGTCAAGTACTCATTCAGTGCAGTTTAAACGTCAAGTGCTCATTCAGTGCAGTTTAAACGTCCATTTAAAAATAAAAGTAAGTCTAACAATAACAATTTGTGCTTCTGTTGTGGCAAACCATCGCACGTGAAAGCTGTGTGCAGGTTTAGGAAGCATAAGTGCTCCGCCTGCGGTAATGTTGGGCACCTAAGTCGAGTGTGCAGGTCTAGCAAGCCTGCGCCGACGCCCTATTCTCATAAACCCAAAACGGTAAAAACAGCAAGTTAAAAGAAAAATCATAAGTACTCTGGTAGGAAAGCACTCCAAATTATGATTCGGACGACACTGAATGTAGTTCGGATGAAGCAAGCCCTGATTCTGACGAAATTAATTCTCTGGCTACGGATAGGCGAAGCAGAAAATGGATGATTCATGTTCAGTTGAATGGCCATGAACTTCCATTATTAGTTGATTCGGGAGCAGATTAAACTCTTATTCCAGTAAGCTGGTACACTAAATATTTCAGCAATATCAAGTTAAACCCAACTAGAATTACGTTGAGGGCTGCTGGTGGAGTAGTTTACAAGCCTTTGGGTATTGTGAGGCTCAACGTGAAACTTAATGACAAAACTGAGGTATTATCAGCAATTGTAAGCCCTGATAGTTTTTCACCATTATTTGGGCGGAGCTGGATGCAGAGTCTTGAATTGGACCTAAATCAATTCTATGCTGAACCTGTTCATGAGGTAGACATTTTGGAAGAAATAATAGAAGATGTTTATTTTGTCACGGACGAGGAGGTGTTCAAGAGATTCCCTAAGCTATTTTCGCCAGGTTTGGGGAAACTCAAAGATTTTAAGGCCAAAATAACTTTGAAAAAAGATGCAGTACCAAAATACTGCAAAGCCAGACCGGTACCCCTAGCTGTAAGGGCGAAGGTCGAGGCTGAAATCGACAGACTTGTTCAGGAGGGTGTTCTTAAGCCTGTGGATTGCAGTGCGTGGGCGACGCCCGTGGTCTTGGTTTTTAAGCCTTCAGGAGACGTCCAGATCGTGGGGGATTTCTCAGGCACTGTAAATCCGCAAATGGATATAGAATACCACCCGTTTCCAAGGGCTGAAGATTTATTTTCGAAATTAGCAGGGTGTGATACCTTTTCGATTATTGACCTTTCGGATGCTTTTCTGCAAGTTGAGCTTGACGAGGTTTCAAAGGCCCCGTTAACTATAAATACTTGTAAAGGCCTGTTTCAGTTTCAGAAACTCCCTTTTGGGCTGGCTAGTGCTCCTGGCATTTTCCAGAAGCGTATGGAATGTGTCATTAGGGATATCCCTAGGGCTGATCCATTTTTTGATGACATTCTAGCTGCTGGAAAGGCCAGGACCACGATAAGACCTTATTCCAAGTTTTAGAAGCCATGCAGGAAAACGGTTTGAAATTAAAGAAGAACAAATGCCAACTCCGCAGAGACAGTATAAAATATCTGGGATTCAAAATAGATAAGAATGTGGTCTCAAACCTGCCTAACGTTCTTGATGCTATAAAGCTAGCACCTGAGCCTACTAACATTCAAGAGTTAAAAGTCTTTTTTGGGCTTTATTAACCAGTATGGAAAATTTGTACCACATTTGGCGACCATACTGGCTCCATTAACCCTTTTGGGCCTAAGCCACTTTTTCAATTCTCGTGCGAAAAAGCCTACGGCTGCAACATGGCTGCCATGAACAAGTTGCATGCCTCACGAAAATTAATTGTAATAAAAAAACTATGCGGTCTAGGAGTATAAAAATTCGCAGACGTAATAATTATATTGTAAATTATTGACCAGAAATATAATTGGGACCATCGTCCTACGTTTTCATTATTTAAAAAAATCCTGAAGTTCGACTATGTGAACAGCGATAACGAAAGTTTCAACTTACAGTATTCAGAATGATAACATCCACTCGATATTCATCCGTCACAACGCGTGTTATTACTTCCCAAATCAGTATTTTATGTTTTATTACCGTAAAAATAGTTTAAAGTTGCTTTATTTGTTCGAGATTCACGATCGATTACAGCTCACTACCAAATCGTTGCTGGACGCCATAATGACCGGCTGCCCGCAATACGACGCGCTGCTGCTGGCGCCAATGGCTGCGACCTTGACTCGCTTCGCGTGACGTCACTCGCGAACGGCCGAAGAGTCACGTGCCGCGAACGAGCCAATAAGCGCTCGCAATAGCTCGCGAGGCCGAAGCGTTTGAACAACGGTCGTTGAAACAGGACATTTCATTGGAGGAATACAGGCAGTGATGTGGAGTTGATGACGTCATTTTTCGCGGGCCAGAAAATTGGGAATCCCCTCTCTCGAACGCGACCAAGATGGCGGCTGTACGTTACATCGTTCCGGAGATACGATCATTTGAACCAAGGGCTATTTTCAGCATATAAACGCAATTTCACGTACCATTTTGCCGACGATGTCAACAATAACATTGACTTACGGTAATAAACAGATGATATTAAATTAAATTAATCTAAATAAACCGAAAATATACGTTCCAAATTACGTAATTCAATCGGAGTTACGCCTGCGATGTACGCAATAGGAATTTTTTTTTTAACAGGGCGTAGATCTCGGCTGAACCGGGCTAACGATACATCGTCATGTCGGCTTTTTTGCAGTGGAATTGCGATGACGATATGTCGTCGCTTAGGCCTAAAAGGGTTAAACAAGTTGCTTTCTCCAAAGAACGCCTGGAAATGGAGTAAGGAATGCTCAGATGCTGTCCAGAAGGCTAAGGCTGCATTTCTAGATTCTAAAGTGCTGGCGCACTATGACCCTAAGCTGCCTATCAAGCTTATTTGTGACTCGAGTCCCTTAGGGGTCGGGGCGCAAATAGTTCATACCTATCCAAATGGCGAAGATAGGCCTATCGCTTTTGTCTCTAGGGCACTGTCAAAGGCAGAAATGGGTTATGCCCAATTTGACAAAGAGGCTTTATCAATAGTTTTTGGGGTTAAACGCTTCCACCAGTATTTGTTTGGGAGGAAGTTTATACTGCAACTGATCAGAAGGCATTGCTGTGGGTGTTCGGGAGCAAGGTGTCAATTCCAACCATGGCAGCCGCACGTATCCAGCGGTGGGCAATATATCTAAATGGCTATGACTTCGAACTCCAGCACATCCCCGGCAAGGGAAATTTAGCAGCTGATTTTTTTATCTCGTATGCCTACGCCATATGAACTCCCTTCCAAGCGAGCTCCTGGTTGGAGAGTTATGAATTTGGAAACCATTGAGTCACTTCCAATCTTAGCTGACCAACTAGAATATCACACCATGAAAGATAAGCTGCTGGCAACAGTTTATCAATATACTAGAGATGGTTGACCGGATAAGGTTGAAAGCAAGGATTTGAAGCCTTATTTTTCTCGTAGACATGCGTTATCTCTTGATAGTAATGCAATATTTTGGGGGTTACGTCTAGTAATTCCCGAAATGTTGCGTAAACAAGTGCTTGAGGAACTTCATTTGGGCCATTGCGGGGTCGTACGTATAAAAGCTCTTGCTCATTCCCGTGTATGGTGGCCTAAAATTAATAGTGATTTGGAAAGTTTGGTTAACAAATGCATGGCTTGTCAGGTGAACCGCGATGTTGGTGCTAAGTCTAAGAAACATGTTTGGGAACGACCTGCATTGGCGTGGGACAGAATCCACCTTGACTTTGCAGGGCCGTTTCATGGAAAAACGTACATGGTATTGTTGGATGCACATTCTAAATTCCCATTTGTTTATAACATGAAAACAACAACGAGTGGTGCTGTTATACGCATTTTGCGTGATTTGTTTTCAACCTATGGTTACCCTAAGGTACTGGTTAGTGACAATGGACCACAGCTAAAAAGTAATGAGTTTAAAAATTATTTAAAACAATGTGGAATTCGGCATGTAACATCCATTCCGTATTTACCAGTCCGAAATGGGGCTGCTGAAAACCTAGTACGGTCGCTAAAATGCAGTTTAAAAGCGAGCCTAACTCAATGTTTAAGCCTAGAAATAGCACTGACTAATTTCCTCCTACAAGCTAGAAATATTCCTCATTGCACTACAGGTGTGACTCCGTCAAAAGCTTTCCTAAAAAGACGTGCGTACACGTTTAACTCTTATGATACCAAGTGTTGCCGATAAAATTGCTCTAAGGCAAGACCGTCAGCTAAAACCAACAGCTAATTTATGCGAGCGCACTTACCAGTTGAACGATAAAGTTTTTTGTACAGATGCGAGGCAAAATGCGGCGAAAAACTGGTTGCCGGGCCGAGTTGCGGAAGTGCTTAGTCCGTATGAATATGAAATAAGGGTAAAAAGCGGTGTTGTTCTTCGGAAATCCGGGTCGCAATTACGCATGGGTGTAGCCGAAGATTCGTTGCTTGATTTGCCGGTGTCCAATGGGCAATTGGATATGCAAATGTGGAACAGTAATCCAATCTTCCGTGCGCCGTCGGGAAGTGAAGCTGTGGCCCCTCGGCATGGTCCATCACAGGCCGTGCCGTCGAGTCGTCGTCGAAGTTTTGTTTTGCCCCAGCTTACACCACCAAAGGTCCGAAGTTCTCCCGTCAAAATGCATGTTTTCAATAAAGAATTGTCTCCCATTAAAGTTAGTGAGGATTTCCCGCCCTTGTTGTCGCCTCCGAGTGAGTCTCAACGGAAAACTCCGTTGAAATTATCGTCCGTTGCTGGTGACGTTGGAAAGCTCCCTGTGTCAGTGCCGGCGTCATCGTCGTGTGCTGTTGCTCGGCCATCGCCGAGCGTGGTTGAACTGCCTTCGTCTGCGCCAATTGGTGTTGCCGGCCCTCGCCAAGCGTAGTTGCTATGCCGATGCAAAAACCGCCGGTTTCACGGCAAGAAATTGGGACATCTGCTAGGAGGTCTCGCCGAAAAGTAGTTCTTCCTGAACGTTTTCGGCAGTGAGGTTGTTGTGGTTTTGGGGGTAGCCAAATTTTGGGAATATTTTTTTTCTTTCCTTTGTTTTGGTGTGTTTGTTTTTGCATATTTGTGGTAACAATGGTGTTTATTAATTTTGTTAGTTGGAACAAGTAAGTGGGTTAGATGAATGATACTTTTCTCCTTTTTCGGCTTTTTGATTAGAAAATTGTTGAATATTAAGAAGGGGCGGAATAGTTGGTATTAAATTTATGGATATTAATATTCTAATATAGTTATATTAAAATTGCACTCTCTGATTATAGTCAGGTCTTGTATATATTGTATATAGAGGTTGGCATGAAATGCTTCTTGTTGTATATTGCATAGTTTAATAGTAATTAATTATACTGACTTATAATCTATTGGCGGTGATTGTAGTGTATGATTACAGTGATCCTAGATACTGCTAAGTAGTCTTTGGTCAAATGTCATCTCATAACTTAATTGGCTCGCAGGTATTAACCAATCACTGTTGTAATTGGAGTGACATCACTTCCCATGATGCACTCCACCTAAAGTTATATAAAGGCTTGCAGCTGCCATTTAAGCTGCTGCTCGCTTAGAACCCACAACCTGTGGTGTCCTTTATTTAAGACACAGAACATTACAGGGGGGATGGCTCAAAAGCTGGACTGGACCGTGGCGGAAAGGCTAAAGAAGTATGTAAACGGACCTAGCAGACTGAAGAAAACTGAAGACTTGCTTGAGGAGCTGAAGGATCTTATGCTTGAAGAGGACGAAGTGATGGTATCATTCGATATAGTCAAATTGTTCCCGAGCCTGTCACACCGTCTGATTTTGGAAATGTTGGCACTATCACGAAGACGCTATCACATTCCGAGGGAAGACTTTGAGCATGATCGAGCATTTCTGAAATTCTATTGTCATCCATTTACGTAGAGTTTGGTGAGAAGACGTATTGGCAAGAAAAGGGGGCCCCGATGGGGTACTCCAGCTCGCCAATAATAGCAAATGATTTTGCAACACCTAGACAAGATGATACTGGCTGCTGGGTTAAGTGTGCGGATGTGGAAGCGTTTTGTGGACACATCTTCGCAGTGCTGAAAAGGAGTGCCCTTGAAAAAGTACTGGAAATAGTCAACAACTGGCGGGGTGATCTTTTCTTCACGGTAGAGGAAGAAGAGCATGGAGTGCTGCCCTTTTTGGACATTCTAGTGAAAAGAGTCGAAGGAGAAAGGAAGGTGGTGTTTCAGCCTTACAAAAAGCCAATGGCAACAATGCGTGGTATTCTATACTGCTCGGGCAACCCCGAGGGAACAAGTCGTTGCCATTGTGCAGAATGAAATGGTGCAAATGGTCCGAAACTCGAGCAATTTGGAGATAGCAGGCACCCACCTCCATGAAACTAAAGGGCAAGTTTATTAAATTGGGCTACCCAGCTGGACTGTTGAACAGGTTGTGGAAGAAGGCGATTTCGATTTAAGCAAGAAGAAGAAAGAGAATGTGGACTGAATCAGAGGCAGAATGAGCAATGTCCGAGAGTGAGCCTGACTTATCTGGAGGGAGCGAGTGGCCCTATCCGCCAAATCTTGTACAAAAATGGCTTTAAGACATATCTGAGAAATGTTGAAGGGCTGAAGAAGCGTATAGGGAGTACAAAGAAGAAAGCTCAAGTGACAAGTGGACGAGTGACTCAAAAAGTTATGGATGAAGAGGCTGTGAAGAGTGTGTTGAATACCAGAGAAGGGGTGTATAGAGTGCCGTGCAATGGATGTGGTGCCGTGTATGTGGGTGAAACGAGGCAAGGAGTGAAGACTCGGCTAGGCCAGCATATGGGCAATGTTAGGAATGAGGCGTAAGATTACGGCATTGCAGCCCATTGTACTGCCACACAGCATGAGATTGGTTGGGAAAGAACAGAAACCCTTATCCATTCTAATTTGGCACGGGACAATCATCTGCGTTGCCTCGAATCTATTGCCATCCAACACCATGAAAAGAATGGGATACCCCTTATGAATATCCAGGGTCCATCACACCCCAACGTGGGACACTTAGTAGGAAAAGACTTAAAGAAGTTGGCACACAAGTGGAGAATCAACAGAGGCCAGATTGGACCTATGCCTTGCAAGTAGGGGAGACTACAATGTAGGCCATGCCTTGCAAATACTGGAGGCTGTGATAACTGCCAAATTCAAATCCAAGCAACTGACAACAAGCAAGGATGTAACCAGAGACCTAAATTGAACTTCGGAGGGCCTGATGAAGACAGTTGGGGTACTGTTGGAAATTAGCAAGACTGAGAGTGTCTTTTTTGTGAATTTAAGCGATCATGGGGGAAATAAGCCATTTGACTGTTGAATTTTAATTTCACAGTAGTTCTATTAACAAGGTTTTTAGTAATGATAAAATGATACTTATTGGAAAAAACAGTAACTTAACAGGAAAATATAACTTTGGTGTGCCTCAAGGTTCTGTACTTGGCCACTATTGTTCTTAATATACACAAATGATATCACTTCAAACATTACAAAACAGAACTATTTCTTTTTGCGGAGGATACAGTAATAATATCAATAAACTATAAATACAATGAAATGATATATAATTTACAAAAGGATTTTAATAAATTAAATGTTTGGTTGGTTATAAATGCACTGTATACAAGCAAAGAAAAGACGATGCAAATGGATATAACTGTACCAAAATAAAAAAATTATAAAGAATACTGAATAATGAAACATAATTGGGATTGTGAAAATTTTAGAAGAAGAAATACAAATAAGAAGTATAGAATGGAGTGTACAAAATTGGGGAAAAAAAAGAAACAGCGAAATACTTAGGAATAGAGATAGATTCAAAATGGAATTAAAAAAAAAACATATACAGCAAATAATACAAAAAAAATTAAGAAATACATTACCAAAGATGCACCAACTCAAAAAGTATTAAACACGAAAAACAAAAAAAATTATATGATGCTTGGATAGGGTCCATAATAAGATACGATTTAGAAATATATGCTCAAACATCAGAATACCTAATAGAAAGACAACAAAATACACAAAACAGGATTGTTAAAGTACTCTTTGGACAAAATAATACTATAAAAACAAAGGCAATATATGAAAATAATAAATATTTTTTAAATAATACAAGCTAGAGACTACACAATAATAACCAAATAGTATTTTTCAAATATATATAAAAACTGTAAAACAACAAATATTGAAATGATGTGAACAAATAAACAAACATATACAATACCTAGATGGAATAATAGCTATGGTAGGAGGGGGAAAAAACCTTTAAATACCATATATATTCAATAACATACCAAGAAACATGCTATACTACCAGAATATGAATGAAATAAAAAAACAATTTAAAAACTTTAATACAAATATGATAATATAAAAGAAATATATACAGGTGGTCCACAAAAAACTGACGATCCAAGATTTTCTCCACCATTTCTAGTTAGCACCCCTCAGAACCAGGAGAGGACAGAAATCCCATTTCATTAGCTTTGATTTTTTTTCATCTCCTGGTTCTGAGGGATGCTAACTAGAAAAGTTGGGCTTAGAAAATGTTGAGTCGTCAGTTTTTTGTGGACCACCCTGTATATGGAATATAAAAGATTAAGAAATGCCTTTAATTAAGAATAAAAATATATAAGATATGATAAAAATGTATAAGATATTTATTTGTTATTGTGTACATTGTAACATCAGCTACTGTAGTAGACGTGGAGGATGTACGTGATTAAGCTTAGTAAGCTTAAAAATGTAAAAATTTATAAATGTAATGTATATGTGGTTCTCGCACAAGTCATGTATTATGACTTCGAGCATTACAATGGAAGTTGTAGTTGAAAATAAACTAAATTATTATCGTACATTATAAACCAGTCTCGTAGCAGAAACGAAGCGACGACGACTCCAGAAAAGGGAACACACACATTGATTCGCACTCTGGAATGGAGTACACTGCGGCCTTTTGAGTGTGGGAGATTCTGCACGTTGTCTGGGGCTGCGTGGTGGGAGGGATGCTGATACCCAACAATTCCACCACCTCCTACACCGCTACAACACCTGACAATGTTACCCCATCCCTTCACCAGCCAGCATGATTTGGCCTCCTGCCCCTCCCACCCTTCCCACCCTTCTGGTAGCCACAGCCCCAGACAACCGGCAGTATCTTCAACACTCGAAGGACGTCGTGTACGCCATTCTATACAAGAGGTGTGAGTTAATATATGTTGGCGAGACCAAGGGCCAAATTCGCATTAGAATTGCAGAACACCAACAGCCTGTCGAACGGGGAGACGGGAGGAACGGGGTAGCCACTCGTGCGCTTAACACAAAACAAGACATTGTGTGGGAAGACACAATCCAACACCAACGAGAAATTCCACCTTCAAGCAGTAGAGTGTCTCTTAATTCAACAGCTATGCCTTACAAAAAGTTCCAGTCATGAACGTTGTAAACCTGCCCACCAAGGGATCATCAATTCTGAGCTATCACAAGGTCTTAATAACTTATCAAGTCCACGAAGCACCAAAGTAGTTGCAGTTTTCTCCTGGTGCTGCGTGGAGTTAGTATGGTACTTACTAAATTGTGTAAGTCAATATGGTACTAAGTTAGGCTGTGTCAGTATGGCTCAGCGGTTGGACCTCGGCCTTTGGTTTCAAAGGCCATGGGTTCGATTTCCCGCTCAGGCAGTCTGACAATGTAAATAGGTTTGCATCTGTATTTATTTAACTCTTGTTGAGCCGTCAGTTTTCCATCCTGTTTAGTAAGTTAATATGTTCAGAAACCAAAGTAATTATACTGAAAAATAAGTAATTGGTGTGGTCTCGCAAAGCCCCTCCTCTTGCTGGAGAAATCTCCTCCCTCATCAAACTGAGGCCAATCAGCAGGCACCACTGCACTGTCGTGGGAAAATTCTAACTAATTCCGTTGTATTACCTTATGTCTCCCTAGTTTGTAGCTTGTGGTGTTTGTCTTCAAGAACTTTTCCACTGAAAATTCGCATATAACACTAGTTTGTAGCTAGTGTTTCTTGTTACATTGGGCAAAGCATTAAAATTTGTGGTGAATGCTCCCTCAGATCCCCAAACTGAATTTGCGGAGTCCTCCAAACGCATTACATGCATTACTGCATGTGTCAAAACTTGCTGGCAAGGCACGGATGATGGAGGGAATTTTTGTGTCGGATACCAGACACTTGGGTAGATTTTGTATGTATGAACTATATATATATAGGTGGTTGAAATATCACAAATGTCTCATTAATTGTCTAAATTTCATTATCGCCTGTGCCAGTGCGTAGACAGTAACAATAAAGATTAGCTTTAACTCACAAATATTTCACAGCTTTGCACGGCACTTACCACAGTTTTACACGGTACTTGCCATAGCTTGATAAACTAAATCAAGAGTAACCACCCTCCTCCCCCCCCCCTGCATTACTATTGATTATACATAACATTGCGTAGTTACCTAACCTTTTAATTTTTCTTTTATTAGGTCTTGGGAAAAACTGGGCTGTGTTCATTCGTTTTCAATAATGGCAACTGTGTTTGTGTAAGTACAGTTCGCTTGCTTTGGCATGGCACCCATCTCGAAGGTAATGGTTCGCCTAGTTTTGAAGTACACTGGCATAGCGTACAATATTCCTTCCAAGATTTGGGACAGCATTGTCAGCCGCTAAGAAGTATTCGAGCATATGTTCCTCGCTATGCCAGAGAAAACCCGTTGTTGGCATTAGCCGTAAACCAAAAAAATGCGTTCAACTCTCGGCTTGTGTTTGCAGCTCCTCTCAGTCGGGCTTTTTTGGCTGTTGACTTACAAGGATGTGGTGCGAGAAGCGAATTATCAGCAAATAAAAGGTAATGCTATCCTACTTACCTCGTGCTCGTTGGGTTTCCCTGCACATCGCTAACGACAACAATTCTAAACGTTACAATTTCCAGGCCACTTGAACAGTTCAACTTCGTAAGTTCGAACCCTACTTAACTGGAAACTAAGCTCTGTTAAGAAGGCTGCAGTTCAGGGAAGTCCAACTAGCAACTTTCGCTTCTTTAATATACAATATTTGTTTTGGCTCAAGATATTTGTTCCTCTTTACTTCCGATTCTAGTGGAGTCATAAATAATCAATTAATTTTGTACTGCATGAAGCAGCATGTGATATGTTGCAGCTTTTATTTATACCATAATTATGTAGTGGGACATCACAAGTACAGCAGTGGTTATTCTTTTCGTCGCTGTGGTGGTAACAACAATAGTGATGTTCTACATTCTTTTTAGTGCTAAAATATTTTATTCATCTACAGTTTTAATGTTGGTTGTCTGTCTTAATTCATATTTCACAGATATTATCAGATAGCTGATCTAGTTTGGACCGCCCATGACGCTCTCCTTGCAGGTGTTACCTATCACGGATGCTTTTTTCTAGTCTCTAGACTTGGAGAACTTCTTCTGATAAGTACACATGGTTGTCAGATGGATCTGAGGTTCAACTATTTTCTAAATATGCACCCACTAATCAAAGTCAGGTTAGTGATAAAATTTCCAGTAGCCGTGGATGGAATTTATGGTGCTTGTAATTGTCGCAAGATTCGTAGTTGTAGGAAGACCAATTTGAAGTATTTAAGGTTTACTGTATTTATCAACAAAATTTGACAAAACTGTGGAAAATATTTACTGCTCTCTTTCACAATCAAGACAACAGCTTTGTCCAGCTAATTTTTGGAAACTTGCTTTTATCTTCTTCGGGCCTCAAGGAAATAGCTTAGACTTTCTACATTTTTCACTCCCGTTCGATGAACTGGAGTTAAAAATGTAGAAAGTCCAAGCTATATCGTCGAGACCCGAGAAAGATAACAGCGAGTTATCGAAAATTTGCTGGACAAAGCTGTTGTCTGGATTGTGAAAATGAGCGGTAAATTTTTTCCGGAATATTTCCCAAATTTTGTTGACATAATGGCGTTTCACAGTACGAATTGTAAACGTGGACCGCCAAAAAACCTTCGTTATGCCAAACAAAGAAATTTTGTTTTCTTTGAGCGCCCTAATGGCTCGATTCTACAACTTTCGCCGATTTTTCAATAATGGACCGAATCGGTCAAACTCTTCACCATTTAATAGCCTGCAATAATATCTACCTCTTGAGGAAGCCCAAATCTGAAAATTCGATCTAGAAGATCCACAAACTACATTTGAAAATCGTCCAAAACCAACCGTAGCGCTCCTTCATCATGGCCGCCTTTATTGAAGACTTGTATATATGTATTTTATTTAATATATAATAATTTCTCCACATAGAGGTGGAAGGACTACGGAAGGGTGTTGAACCGCTGATACCGAGCCAAACTAAGAGAAAGGGAAAATTGACCATTTTAAACATTAATAGACTATAATGGTAAATACTGACGCTTCAGGAATTTGTTGAGATTTTCCTGTTTTAGCATACGGCAAAATCCCTGCACCGTTGGCTGGTCTACAGTTGTTGCCTTAAGGGCATTCCAAACATTTACGACACGTACGGATAAAAAGTTTAGGCGGCAGGTAGTCCGCACAGGCTGGCAAGCGAGCTTCCAGTTATGACCCCTTGTAACCATAGCTCCCAATACGGGTTCGATGAAGGGAAGATTCACATCAATCAACCCACGGAATATTTTGTATGTGAGAATCAAGTCGAAGCGAATGCGACGCAATTCAAGTTGGTCCAGCCCCGTGCGGGTGAGGCGTTCATAATAACTAAGGTTGCGCATGCCACGTAGGCTTTTCGTAAACCGGCGCTGAACGGATTCTATCAGGTCAATATCACCCAATAAGTGAGGGGACCAAACTGGGGTAGCGTACTCGAGGATGGGCCTCACAAAAACCTTAAAGGCCCAAATTTTAATTCGAACGTTACCAGACGTAAAACACTTGTTTACCATGGTAGCCCGCTTGAATGCTAAGGCACTGGTTTTTTGACAGTGAAGTATTTCTATTTTATTGTTTCTAATTTAGGGCAAAAAGCCCACAAATACTAACTTAGTTGTGAATTAGGAGGGGCTACCTTTGGTACTTAACCTCACATACAGGTGGATGCAGACAACCATTTCAAGTGTGATATTTTTTATTGTGTTTAAACGATCGCAAGCCTTATGAAAAATGTCCACTAAGATCAAAAATTGTCTTTTAACTTTAACGTTAAACTTAAACTTTAACTTAATGCGTTATAGAATTCAATTAGGCTAGATTATTTAACCATTTTTCAATCTTTTATATGTTCTTTTGCCTCCAGAAAAGCTACCATTAGTCCGAAGTAATTCGACATCGGAATTCTAACGGACACAAATTTTAGTGTATGTATGTTTCTTTTAGTTCTCCTCAAAACCCGACTGTGACCATCCGAATGTTACTACTAGCTTGTCCTACTATTAAAAACATTATTCTTATAAAAGATCTGTTCCAAAGCCAAATCCGAAAGTCAAACTGTGCATAAAACTTCGAAACCCCCAGCCTAGTTGTGGTGTATAACACTGCAGTTTACCGTTAAAGCTTATTAAATTTAATAGTAATGCTTCATGCTTATGCTTTAATACCCAAACCCAAGTACTAAGCTTTAACCAGAGCCTATTCATGTTGCAGTCATGTAAATATTTATTCAATAGTCATTATTTTAAAGTAAAGGCCTTTTCCCAAAGTTCACTTAAGTAAAACTCAAATTGGCCTATCTTTACATGTACCTACTCCTTCAAACGGCTCTGCACCAAAACCGTTTGCCAAACAGACTTCTCCTCCCACTTTCCATTGTTCTCCTGGCCCTCAGCCAATCATACTCCCGTAGCTCTCCTACCCGCCCACGCTTTGGTCGAAAAAATCCACTGCTCCAGCATAAAAAGCCCCCATACCCCTCCCTCCTCATCACAGCTTACAGATCTCTCAAGCTAGAAGGGTCACACCAGTCGGGAGTGGAGACGTCATGTCCGTAGGATGCCATGCCGGGCAAAATGGTAGTGGTTCGTATGTTGTAGTTTAGCTTTTGAAAGTTTGATTTAGGACCCCCTATTCTAAATTCATAGTTTAAATTCGTAAACTTAACTTCTAGCTTAGAGAAAATTATGGAGGTGACGCCATAATCGGCATATTTGGTCCCCCACCCCCATAACGTCAGAGTGGTTCTCTTACTAAAAACCAACTTCTTCTAGTTTAAACTTAAATGGATTTTTAATTTAAACTGACGGTTTGATCTTTGTGGAAGTCAAAAGAAAAATACTGATGCCTAAGTATAAAATTGCCGGGCTTTTTATTTCTTAGAGCAGTTTCTGCGGGAACTAAGGGATTTTGATCTTTTGTGCTTGGAAAACTTAGAAACATAACTGTGGACGGTTGATCGTTAATGAAACATACTGTCAGATAGACTGTAATCAGTTGCGGCTGTCCAGTCTTGCGGGTGTCTCCGGGAGCACTCAGTATTACATTTGCTAATGTGAAAATTTGAACTTTATTCCAACCTAAGTGTTGTTGGTCTGAAAATGTGATTTACTAAACTGTAAATTCAACTTGTTGCTTTTAAATAATTTGTATTCAAAAGCTTTCCGAGCAAACTATAATGTAAAGTGTTTCTTTCATTCTCTGTTGTCAAAATAAAACCAGGAGTTTTAAACTTCAGTTCGTTTGCTAACTTGATTAATTGTTTAAGTGTAAAATAAATATGTAGCCCATCTTTAACTTTAGCTTTTATAAACAGTTAAATTCACCGTTGGTGGCAATGATTACCAACAGAATTAAAGTTAGACCCCTTTAATTACGACCCGACGCTCCATCCCCCATGCTGGGACAGTAGCCCACGCTGTGCTTATGCCGTAAAAGTCGTTATAATCACCGCTGAACCTTAAACTGAAACTCCATGTACACCCGGGAAACCGGGGGCATTACAAGCACCTAAGCCGTCGTAGCGTCCGCCGTTACAGAATGTTAACAATATTTTTAAAGATATATTTAATGTAGATCAAGCCCAAGAACTGCAGCACTCATTATAGTACTACTGTAATACACAATTTGTATCAATTTGTTTCGGAATACTTCAAATGGCAATTATGAATTACATAAAGTAACGATACAGCAAGGATATTAGAAGAGAGAAGATCCTTTCCTTTGAAATCTAAGCATACAAGATGTAAACATGGACTCAAATTTTCAAAGTAAGCAATGTGACATTTTTTAACAAGGACGCACTAACACTGCATCAGTAATTCAACGTGTTGTTTGGTACAGAAATGCTAAAGGAGGATAGAAAATTATATGCGATTGACGTACATGCAGTAGGAAATGCAACATGAACTCAGGACACTACTATACATTCTGAATGCGTGGTGCACTGAAAGGTACACATAATGCACATCACATACAAAAAAAAAAAACCCGTCTCCTAACTTTTGCTACTGCAATACGGCAAATGAGCGATCATGTAAGAACGACCAGAAAAGGAGTTCTCATCTGAAGCTATTATTTTTGTTAAAAAATCCTGAAAGTTTCATTGCTTTACATCTTCCCGTCCTCTTCGTTCTTTTTCACCAGGCTTTAACACTTTAAAATCTGCGAACACCTACTTTGCAGTAAATCCAGCATTAATTTAGGAAGAGGGGGGGGGGGGAGCAGGGATCTTACTGCACTGAGGATACGTAAGGCAGATTACTTTAAATTTATTTACTCTTTTTTTGTGTATTAGTCGACGATAAAATAACACGAAAATGTCATACCACAATTTCATGCAGATAGCTTTTGTTTAAGTTTTGCTGCTTAGGTTTTGTTATGTGCTGGATTTACTGCAAATCCAGTTTTATATTTGAACAATCAAGATTAAAAAAAAAATATTTATATACCCCCCACTCCTCGCAGGCCAGTCTTAAACGCAGTTCAGCGACATTTAAGGCAAAACAAACGCTGCTACTACTGAGCACCGACTTATTCGTTCTAGAGTTGCACTTTTCAAATCTTGTTTTTTTGGTCACCAAAAATTGTTCATCCATATGATATACCTTTGCTAGATGCACTTCTTCCATCCATCTCTCTTGTACTCCCACAAAACGACGTATGTATAGATTATTCTCCTGTAGTTCGTAACAGTTGGCGCTGTTATTCCACTTCTCTCCCAGCCGCCTGCCAACGCAGTTTCGCCTCCAAACCCCCCTCCCCCACGTGACAATTTGGTATTGCGACGCAAATTAATGTACGCTCATCATCGTCGAAAACGAAATTTCTTAAAATGACGCCGTAAATAATTAAATTTGTCTGTAATGCAAATTAATATTATGATAAAATTTTGTTTTAATGAATATAAATAGTCAGAGCGACGACGTCACAAACCCGAATGATCCCGAAGTTTTCCGTGCGTTTTCGAGTCTCTCCTCTTACCTAGACCCACAATTCCCCGAAGTTTTTCAACACCGCCACTGTCTTTTTTTGCTCTGATTTGTGAAGAGCACACGTGTAACGCTGATGGTGCAACACTGTGTGTACTATGGACAACGGTTTAGCGTTGAAAGACCTCGTTAGCAATTAGCACTTTTTTTCTCTAATTGCTAAATCTAATTACTAATAGTATTTTGATATTTAACACTGCAACTCACTCACCAACATACTTGAATTTCGTCGGATCAGAATTGAACAAATGTGTCTGGTTTTTGAGGAGATGTAGCTGAACCGATTTGCCTTTAGCAGTTTTTTGGGCACAACCACATTAATTCGACGTGTCACGTCGAATTAAAAAGTAACGGAATGGCTTTCGATCCATATAGATGTGGTTGGTATTGGTAATGTAGTATTGGACTTGGCATCTGGGATTACGAATTATGTAAAGTATCATAGCAGAGTTCCCACTTGTCATAAAATTCATAAGATGTTTTGATTTCATAAATGTCATAAATTTAGAAAAATTTCGTTAATTTTCGTACTGTGAAAGTCCATTACAAACGAACAAAAGTTACAGGAAAAACGCTCACTTACACAGCCAAAAATACCCACACTGTCTAGCGAATTTTCGACAGTTAACTCAATAATTAGCTAGAAAGTGTGGGTGTCTTTGGTTGTGAAAGTCGGTGTTTTTCTTGTGACTTTTGTTCGTTAGTCCTAAATTTTTGTTTTGTATCATAAATATCGTAAAATAATACAATTTTTAGAAATGCTGTAAACAAATTCTCACTAAGATTACGAACTACCATCACAAGTGACCCATAAGGAAGCCAATATTTCTAAAGATATCGTATTCCCCTTGTCCTTCCCCTCTTGTAATGTTTACAAGGTTTTAAAGACTTAACTTCTTTAGTTCCACACTTTATAAAAAAAAAAGTATGGAATATGAACAAGGTTTAAAAACTACATATTGGAATGTTTTCAAAAATATGTGTTCACTCAGCCTTTTCTTTCATTGACAATGTGATTCATTTTCAAACATTTGAAACGTGTCAATCTGGACTAACGTCTATTTAATTTGGTTATAGGATATCATTAAGGCTGCACCGATACCAACTTTATCGCTCTGATACCGAACCGGTTTTAAAAATGTAGCCGATATGGTACTGATACAGATATCCAAAATTGTATTCCCAATTTTTACCAACGGTGCAGTTTTCTTCAAAAGTCCAATAATTATTAATATGAAAAAATTTTAAATAGTAACCAACAGTTAAAACATAGCGAAGAAGACACTCAATGATTTCCTGAGCTAAACGCCGCAACCCGTATGTCGTAATCATGAACAATTTATTCATCGAAAGATGCTGATGCCAATTCAATACTGATACACAAATATCGGCAACGGATTGGTATCGAATAAGCCCTATCCACAGGTAGCCTGCGTCATTCGGATTTGGCAGTAGTGGTACGTATTCCTTGCGGAAAGGCTTGTTAGCAAGATGACGGAACACAGCCTTGACATATTGCCCCAAGGGATAAAAATCCCGGTAGTCGTGATAAATGTCTTCAGTTTCAGAATCACCGGAAGTGCTGGTCGAACGGATGTGTTTTCAAGATTTTTTCTTAGTTTTCGCATAGGTCTCAGCAAAAGCATCACTTTCGTCACAGGATGATGAGGATGAATTGGGGGATTTATGATGAGAAATTCTGTTGGCAGCTCTAGTAGAAGGTTTGTCAAGGTTGTTGAGACGATACTTAACCTGCGAGAGGGAGAATAGTCTTTAAAAGTCACCAAAGATTCGGATGAACGCTTCTTTAAAATCCGTTTTTGAAGGTATGGGGGGTTAAGCTTTTATCTTTATAGCTGTAGCGGGAGACAGCGTCCGCGACACAGGAGAAGTGCAACGTGAAACACGAGAGGGAGACGACACGAGCGACACAGGAGAGGTAGTTGACACTGGACTACGCTAAGAAGATGAAGGTGAATACAGAAAGACGAATAGCGACCTCGTTTATGAGGTGTCATTATGTTGGATATTTTGTTCTGACGAACTCTTCGTCACCAAGGGTGTCGGAGCCGTGGGCTACTGAGTTTCCGCCTGAAAATCAAAGAAAAATTGTTGAACCATTTTTTAAATGTCATTTTCAGTTGCAATCGTAACTTTAGAACTCTTGTTGGCCAGATTTTGGTGAATGCGCACATTTTTGTTGACGTGGCGAAGCCGTGACATTAATTAAGACTTTGGACTCGATCGTAACTGGCCTTAATTTGCATGTTACATCCCCGCCTCCTGGAGGGTGAGACGACGGATGGCAATGCTCTTTTATAGCAGTAGTCTCAATAAGCAGTTGCTGTACCAAAGAGCTACTTTACCTCAACCCCAACGACTTTCAGGAAAGAAGTGGAGGACACGACCCGTGATTATTAGGTCAGACAGTTTTGAGCTATTATTCCATCGCAAACATCAACAATTTTAACAGTTTTATCTGAGGTGTCAACATTATCAATGGCTTTGGCACTTTGTTGCCTCTTTTTAGAAGCACTGTATTTCTTTGTTGTCGTTAGACATAGATGAAGGCTTTTACGACACATGTTTGACTTTAGTTCCATTAGATGGCAGGGCGATCGCGACGTCGCTCGAACGCTGTTCTTTGTTGACTGCAGTGAAGAGGTACGTTTTCTTGGTTAGTTACTCTGATAGAATTGAAACGTTTGTTGAACTTAACATTAATAGGGGATTCAACATTGTCAAATCGAGAATTAAAATCAGCTTGAGTACTTTGGTGCACTGCATGAACCACCATGCCCATGTCACTGTGGCAGAATTGAAGAGACGAAACAGACTCCGATTCGTAAATTTCATGTAGTGGCGTAACATCATTTGGATCGACATTGTCAACCTGTGAACGACTGGCGCGACGATCAGCACGTAATCCTGAACGACGCCCTGTGTTGGAGAGATGTCGCTCGCGTTCGGAGGGAATAAATCAACTGGGAACAGCATTAATGGATTCCAACCTCCGATCTAGAGGTGTTTTCTTCGACTTAGATTTAGAAGATTTACCCGACTTGGATTTATTGCTGTCCGGTGTAGTAGGAGTAGCAGAAGAAAGACGCGCACGTTTCTCTGGCATTTGTCGGATTTATACCAAGTTTTTAAAATCTTTGCAATACAACCTTCATCATGGAGATTGCATATATCACAGTGGTTCAATGTAAAATTGCAGGATATGCATTTCTGACTGGAAGAACGAATATCATTCGGGGTCTTTACGTGGGAGTACAGTTCAAACTGCTTGAATTTGCTTGAACTTGCTTGCTTCCATGACGATGGGATAAAAAAAAAAGTTGAAAATAAAAGGCAGACCAGGACACAATGTGTGCACATCATGCTCTGGACTGCGTATGTTGATATCGTGACAACGTAGAGTTGTGCCAGTGGCGGGAGCAATTGGGACTATTAATTAGTAAGGCTCGGCCGATACCAACTTTCACCGATACCGATACTTCAATGCATAACTCGCCGTAAAGTTAATTTTTTTTCCATATTCAGAAACAACATTTCATGAAAAAATTCCAATCTCAAACCTCTATGAGCAAGCTTTTTCCAATAAAGTGCTTTTTTTTGGAACCTTTTTTGTTTTTTTTGTTAAATAAGTTGAGAACGACTGAAGCTATCACTCTGTAATTAGCACCATTGGAAAGCTCTCGAAAAAACTGTTCAAATGGTGTATTGGAACATCAAAAACGGTCAGTTTTTAGGGAAAATATCGCAAAAACCAATATTTTACCAAAACGGTTAGCCGATACCGCTAGTATCGACGCCGATACCGATATTTACTAATTAGAAATTAAGGTAAAAGGCATAAAATTAAGCGATTTTAGCACCAAGGTTAAGTGAAGTAAGCATTTTGCTAATATAAAAAACTAATTTTAAGTGGAGTTAAAGTTTTCGTTTTTTTTAATTGGGTTGGGATCCGGGCCTAATCCAACAAATGTCCGGATCCGATATAGATTTGGTCCATCCCTAGAAGTAAGGTTAGAAAAATGTGGTATGTTCGATTCAGCACTTTACCCTAATTTTTTCCAAATTTACTGCAATAATCCACGAGTGCTTAATAGGCCATTTGTGGTATTTTAAATAAAAATGTTTGAATTTCTGCAAAATTCTTCAATTGTGTGAAATACATGTTACTGCAGATAATAATTTATTTTCTGTTTCAGAACTGTAAATACAGGATTTGCCGATGGTGCCAATTGTGATAGCCAATCCACATCGTCAACGACTTCCGAAAAAAATGTTATGAAACAGCAATTTACAGTAACAGCTCATCCAACTTTGCCAGTAATATTGTGCTCTGATGGTTATCTAGTCACTTGTATTTTAATGCCTTCAAGAATGCAAAACTCAATTGGCGTCATGGAGTCTTTGATATTAGATGCGAACAAAAATGCTGTTACTCTCCAAAGACACTTTGGGGTTCCGATGACTGATACAATGGTTTTACCATGGTCCCTGTCTAAGACATCTACAATAGCTTTACAAACGCCAAAGGCCCACT
Organism: Lithobius niger; assembly: GCA_023313725.1. NCBI lineage: Eukaryota > Metazoa > Arthropoda > Chilopoda > Lithobiomorpha > Lithobiidae > Lithobius > Lithobius niger. The sequence continues at coordinate 41,051 of JAHWFP010233682.1, read as the reverse complement.
CGAGATTATTTCCTGGAAAGGAACCGACAATGGAAAACTTGGGTGAGCAGATCAAAAAGAAATGGGAAGAGGAAAATTGTAGAGGTCTTCTTGAATCGCCGACAGTTTCTGATCTTGAAACCGAATCTTCGTGCAGCTCGACTAATGTTACTGATTTTTGGAGTTCAACAAAGTTTGGCAGTGCTGGTAAAATAGTTTTTGGAGAAGCAATGGATGTTTACCAAACGGCTCCGTCTGCCAGCCAGGAGGTTTTACAGCAAACGATACATGATCATGATGTGGCTGTTTGGAGAGATGTCGTTACCCATCTTGTTTCTGCGTGGGGATTAGCAGTTAGTAGCCCAACTCTATGGGACGACAAATGGGAAGTGGTTACAAATCATATGGTCAAAAGCTTTGTGCAACTGTGTACACTCTTCTGTTCACAGAGAATGGATTATTCAGCAGAAATTGCTAGTAAGTTAACTATCAATTTGTAACTATCATATTGCCCAAATGTGTTGTACCGTAAATTGCCTGTAAAATGCCCACGGGCTTCTAAAATTAATTCGATAAAAAGTGGATGAGGCGTTATAAAAGCTACTACAAGATTACTGGCCATAATGTATATTTTTGGGGTGGGGGTTTAGGCCTAATCCATCGTGGAAAAGTTGATTATTCAAGTACGTGATCTGGGTTCAATCTAGTATTAACACTAGTGGTGTACCGAGACCGATAACGGTTCTGAGTACGGTTCCGTGGTATAGGAACCGGTACCGGAACCGCTATCTTCATTGGCCGATACTGACTACCTTTCAAAAATCGTCAGAGATTACTAAATCACTTAATATTGTCATCTACTTTACCTTTTCCAGGGGTATGCGATAGTTAAGATGAATTCTTAGAGGTCTTGGAACAAAAAATTAATTTCAGCAGCTTAAATCATCGTAAAACTGTGCTTGATAGTAGAATCTTGGATGAATAACTAACACATTTTCGCGCGTTTTCTAGTGGGCTACTTACATGTTGATTGTTGACACCAACTTCTGTTGAGTAGTTTGCATCATATTACCATAAAATACCATCTAGGATGGTAATATACTAAGCAGAATACGTTACAGTTGATTCCTGTTTGTTTAAGGATGTTAGGACTTTATTATCATTAAGTTGTTTCTTATTTGCTTAGCGATTCATATATTGTTGATCCTGCACCGCCATTTTTTTTTCTGAATCGTGCGTTTGATTAGAGTCACAGTGCATGCACCAAATCCAGGCTGCAAAAATCTTCAAGTATGCAAAGGTTTGGTAAGACTCTTGGGCATCCGGGCTGCAAAAATCTTCAAGCATGCTCTTATAGTTTTTATTTTAATAAAATTTTTTGATTTTAATTTAAGTTTTAAAAAAAATTAAATTTACTGCATCCAGAAAACAAAATTTTAAATTACATCAGCTTCATTGAAGGGCTTGGACCCATCCAAGAAGCAAAAATCCTATTTAAAAATGCTGGTCTAGAGCAGAATTATAAAAATCGTTTCAATTTTCTAGTTATTTTAAACTAGTTTTTTCGTTAACTTTTAAAGTTTTTTTGATTTAATTTTAATTTTTAAAAACTTAAATCGGATACATTTGGAAAGCAAAAATTTAAAATCATAACAGCACCAGTAGAAAAGGGGCTTGGCATTAATTCTGGAAATAAAAAAAAACCTATCTAAAAAAATCCTGACATGTTATTTTAATATTTTTAAAAATTTTAATCAAAATTTTAAATTAAATTAAATTAATTTTTAATATACATATTTGTATAGCCTATATCAAAATTTTCGTTAAAAAATGTATATGTAAATTATAAAAATGTGATACATCAGCATCCTGGACTCTCTGAATAAAATTTATTATTATAAATTTTTTTTCTATTCTCTGTGGTACTGCCATGTGGTAATCGGAACCGTGCGGAACCGGTTTATTGGTATCGGAATCGGAATTATGGTATCGGTACACCACTAATTAACACAATGCCTTTATTCTCATTTATTCGCAAATTTTGTTTATTAGACCGTCCTCCTTCCAATATCTAACATAATTCAAAGTGAAAACTTATTGCTACCCATCATAAACTTTCAAAACGCAATGCTATTCATGACCGGGAAGCGCCAAGCGGAGTAAAGTCTTAATGGATGCGGTGGACTGGATGTTTCAAGCGCTCAGTAGTGGACGAGTTGGATCACATAGGTCACATAGTCCTGGTTCCTCGCGTCCACTAAGCGCTTGAAACATCCAGTCCGCCGCGTCCATTATAACGTTACTCTGGTTGGCGCTTCTCAGTCGTGAATCGCCTTGTGTTTCGAAGGTTCGTGATGGTGAGAAATTAGTTTTACCATACAGGCCCGAATATAAGATGGTATCTTCGTCTTATATTCGCGCCCAAATCCATAACTAGACAAAATTTTGACCGATTTTGAAGTTTCGAACCTTTTTTTCAAGAGCTATCCGTAGTGCTAGCTCAAATAGTTTTTGAATTATTTAGTAAAAAAATAAAATATAACCAAAATTGGGCCTTAAAAATTGTTATGGGGCCCACAATTAAAAAAAAAACCACTACCGGTATATGACGAAATTATGATTCAGCTATGCTATAGTGTCAAATATATTGGTAGTAGAGGCACTGGTAGAATCTTGGGTGAATGTTGTCTGCCATATAATCGCGCCCGTTTATTTTTGTTAAATTTGTGAGCCCAAAACGGCAATTCGCCTTATATTTGAGCCGCCTTACAATTGGGTCAGTACGGTAACTTTGAGTGACGTTGGATATTGGAAGGACTACGATCTAATAAGCTAAATTTGAAAATAACGGCATTGTTTTTTTGCTTGACTGACTATATTACGCTATACGCATGTCCATGAACAGTCGCATAGGCCTAAATAGTGTGACTTTTCCATGATTACAAATGCTCCCGTGAATTATGTTGGATTTAACGTCGATTTCGTTAAATTTATGACAATTTTGTTAATTTTGCTGCAGAAAAGCCAAGATTTAAAGGGATAAAACGTTGATTGCATCAAACGTTGAAGCTTTTGTTAATGACTATTTCGGGGGGGGGGGGGGGGCGCATTGACAAAACAACAAAAAAATTTCTGACCTTAATGTATTTTATTGGGGGGTGGGCGTTAGCAAAGCCAGGTCGTTGAGGTGATTTACCCAGAATCTGAGGCTGTTGGAGTACAAGTCCAATTGCACTGTTCAAGTACAAGTCAAATTGCACTTAGAGAGCCTGTAGAATAAAAAAAATAAATGATGACGATATAAGATGGATGACTTTTACACAGGTTGCTGTTGGTTCACTCAATACAGATTCAAAATCATTATTAGTAAAGGTAAGGTTTGACTTCAACCTTCCATCTAAAAGTCGAAATTTCGATGCTTAATTTCTCTGCTGTATATCAATATTTTCCTCTCAAATTTAGTATTGAAGCTTTGTTCAACTTGGTGAACATGTGTACCAACCTTTGTTAATTTCTGATTTGTTACAGGAGATCTGGACGTAAGCTGAAATCGTGATTTTCATTTTTGGCTTCTTGTACTACTTCTTGGCACGACACGTTTCACTTACGCTCTCTACTGCTCAAACTACCGTATTTACCCAGTTAGAAGCCCCCCCCCCCCATATGAAATCTAGGCACTTTTTATTATTTTTGTCCCCATTTATAAGCACCTACATAAAATATGCAAAATTAAAAAATAATAAAATATCGGGCTTGCGGATTATACGGGAGTTTCTTTATGGCCAAAACATATTAACCTGATAATTTTAGCATTACATTTCCCAAAAGTGATGTTCTCCTTGAGGTTTCTTCCGGTAAAAACATCATTACCAGTACTATGAAACATTTGAATAATTTTAAAA
>JAHWFP010233682.1:0-32170 GCA_023313725.1 Lithobius niger | reverse complement strand
TTTTTGTGTCTGAACTACCAGCCTCCAGCCTCTGAAAGCTGAACCGACATCTGGAGAAGCAGCATTTTGAAGATGGAGACGATTCGGTCGGTCAAGAAAGCGATGCAGCCAATCGTTGTTACAATTGCCATCTATTTCGAGGATGCATGCATGCATGGTCCGTTGCACCAGGGGATTCGGCATCTGTTTCGCCTTTTTGTAGGAGGTCAATCGTACCAGTTTCATGTCCTACCTTTTGGGATTGCAACCGGATCTCATGTCTTCACGGAAGTGCTTTGCCTGGGTTGGGGGCTTCTACATTGTTGGACATTGTAGCCCATGCCTATTTCAGCGTTTGGTTGCTCCGCCATCAGTCGGAGGAAGTACTCAGGTGGCAATTGGCCATGTGTCTTCAAGGTTCTGGGTCTAGGCGTCCAGTTTGAATTGCCCAGGGTGGTGCCGTGCAGGCAGTTCGTGTTCCGCGGCGCTCAGTTCGATACGGTCGAGTTCACGGGTTGGCCATCGCAGGAACAGGTAGAGAGGTTACTGGATCGGATGGAAAGGTTGCAGCTAGCCACCGAGATTACATCAGTGGACCTGGTGTCAGTAACAGGTGTCGTCCATTCCTGCGCTGAGCTGGTTCCTTTCGGGGAATGGAAGGTCAGGTCGATGCATTTGTTCAGGAACCATGAGTGATAACCTCGTCGTCCTGGTGGGATGTGTTTTCTCTGGACAGTTTACAGTTCTGTGGTAGGGTGATCCCTTCAACACCTGCCGGGGAGTGCCCATTCAGGACCCAACGCCGTTTGGACTTCTCTTCACGGACGCATCCTCCACAAGCTGGGGGGCGTACTTCGAGGGTCTCATGACGGCGGGAGTGGGGTCAGATGAGGAATGCCAGTTACACATCAAGGTTCTGGGGAAGCGAGCAAAACGTCTGGCGGTGCAGGTCAAGGAAGGAGTTTGCGTGGGAAGACGGTGATAGGCGGGGATGGCTATGATGCACAACACAACGGCGGTGGCTCACGTCATGATAGGAGGAGGGACTTGTTCTTGGTTGATGATGGAAGAGACCTCCCTGCTGTTTCGACTGCGCGAAGCCCTGCATCTCAACCTGCGTCTGCATCATGTAGCGGTGAACCTCCATAATCTAGCAGACGAGTTGTCACGTCAGAGAACTCACACAACGGAATGAGGATTCGATCGCAGCCTGTGCCAGAGCTCGTTATTGACGTGGGGGAAGCCTGGGTGGGCCTGTTTGCGGCATGCTACAACTGCCAACTCCCACACTTTGTCTCGCCGTTTCCGGACTCGACGATGTAGGCCACGGGCGCTCTCTCCATCGACTGAGCAGGCCTGTCAGCTACCTGTTTCCCCCCGTTCTCGCTTCTGCAGGCGTCTTGGAACAATCTTCGCAAGTTCCCGGGAGAATACATTTTGGTGGCACCACTCTGACCAGCTGCGTCATGGTTCCTTACTTAGTGAAACTGTCGAAGGAGGACCCACTTCCTCTACTCCTCTCGGACTCCATCCTGACCCAGCACTGAGGTGCAGCGACCCACCCTTGTCCTGAGTTCACGGGTGGAGACTGTGGTAAGGAATTTGGAAGGTGAGGGTTTTACCACTGAGGCCTCGGAGAAATGTAGGGTTGCCACCATTCTTCGACAAGGAAGAACAGTGAGGCCAGGTGGAAGGTTTGGCGTTTCTGGTGCCAGAAGAAGGGATGTGATCCAACGGACCCTACAGAAGCCGCTTTGTCGTCCCACTTGAAAAAACCTTTCGGAGCAGATGTTGGGTTGCTTGCGTTCTTCGACGAGGAAAAACTACGACGCCCGGTTGAAAATTTGGTTTTTCTGGTGCCGGAAGGTGGAAATTGATCCGACGGGCCCGACCGAAGCCGCTTTGTCGTCTTTCCTGGAAGAACGATTTGTCAAAGGCTTGTCCCCGACGGCCATTAAGGGGTATCGTTCGGCCATCAACTCCGTCTTGTCGGCATTGGGAAGGAAGAAGCTGGTGACCAGTGAACATGTATCAAGGCTGGTTCGGGCCTTTGTGAATGCACGACCAAGGATCAAGCAATTGTTTCCCAGATGGAACTTACCGTTGGTGTTGGCTAGTTTGGAATTGGCACCTTACGAACCTCATTGTTCGGCTTCGCTGCTCCTGCTATCGCAGTAGACCCTATTCTTGGTGGCTCTGGCTTCGGCAGCTCGGCGGAGCGAGCTGGCTGCTCTGGTGAGCGATGGCCAGTGAACATGTTTCATACCAGGTCTGGGCGTTTATGAATGCAACACCGAGGCCTAACAGGTGTTCCCCAAATGGAGCTTGCCCTTGGAGTTGGCCGGTCTGGAGTTGGCGCCTTACGGACCTCTTTGCTCAGCTCCGTTCCTTCGGCTGTCACAGAGGACCCTTTTTCTTGGTGGCTCTGGCTTCAGCGGCTCGGCTGAGCGAGCAAGCTGCTCTGGTGAGAGATGGCAAGAACATCCATCCTTCCTTGACTTCCTTGTGAAGAATCAAACACCAGATGTGGCCCCCATGCCTTTGGTGATTAAGGGATTGAAGACAGTGGTTGATCTAGGGGGTACGGAGTGGACCCAAGGCTCGGTCCGGGCTCTCCACCTTTTCTTAGGACCAATTTGACAGAGCAGTCTGGACGTTCGGGACGAGCAGGATCTACACTCACTCCAGTTTTTGCAATGGGATCGAGCTTCTGGAGGTGTCCTTCCCTTACTGTCACCAGCGAAGATAGGGAAATGGATTTGTAAGGTCATCACGCGAGTGGATGAGCACGGACTGAACCATCTGGACATCCCTGCGAATGTGAGGGGCCCATGCGTTGAGGGTTTTGGCTGCGTCTTGGGCCTTCGCATCTGGCACCCCGCTTAATGATGTGGTAGCTGCCAGCTCTGGGACCAACAAGAACACTTTTATCGCCCATTATCTTCGTGATACAGATACGGCGAGTGGGAGTGGTCTGGAGCATCCCCAAGTGGCGGCTTGAAGCGTTGTTGGGGAGTGAGTGAAGTTTGTGTACACAGTGGAAAGGAGATGACACAACACAAGGAGTGTTGTAGTGTCGTCATGCCCACTGGAACTTTCTCTAAATGGAAGAAAGAAGGTGGGCAAAGACATTGAAGTTCAAGCGACACGTCACAAGGCAGTGTTTGGTGTTGCAATGGTGGAAGGCTTCCTGTTAAAGTGCATACTGGAGAGTTTCCAACCTGACACGAGGAGTGTTGAGGGGTTGGCCCACATGAACCTTTTCCTGGTGAAGAAGTTGTGGGGATATGCACCTTGTACACAGTGGACAGTACACAGTGGAAAGATGGACAGTTGTCATCACTGTTGCCCGGTGGCAATACCAGTGGTGGATCGCAGTCCATGGCTGAGGACCTCGCCCGAGACAAGTGCTGAGATGGGTAAAGGTTTGTTGCTGGCAGTGTTTAATCTGTGATGTGTACTGTATTGTTGGTGTGGAGTGCAATGCAACGAGAGTTAGCAGGGTTCGTGCTGTCCCACCGGCCTATTGGACAAATTCAGCACATACTAGAGGTTAGTATTTTACAGATAGTAAGAAACGACAATTTTAACTTGATTAAAATTAGTTTTTACTATCCTAAAATACTTACCTCTAGTAGGACCCGCCCAGCCTCCCCGCTTCGCCGAACCCTGGAAAAGTTGAGTAGTGGGTTCCGGAAAACGAAGTGTCATTGTTGGGCTGGCGCTGGCTTGTTGGAGGCAACGATTGTTGCGCACCAAGTGGCAGATAGGCTAACCTCATTGCATTGCAAGTGTTGCAGGTGTTTTAAACTTTTAAGGGGTTTAAAAAATCGGGTAGAAAAGCAAATCGAAAACGATTTTAGCACATACTAGAGGTAAGTATTTTAGGATAGTAAAAACTAATTTTAATCAAGTTAAAATTGTCGTTTTTCCTTTGAAGTGCCTGATGATGACAGTAGCATTGCTGTCGAAAATTAGCAAGACTCTGTGAGTGTCTTATGTATGAAATTGTGCGATCATGGAAGAAGATTGTAGTTTTAAAGTTTCTTCCGGTGCGCAGACCCCTGCTTGCATATCCCACTGCGCATGCGCGACGCAGTCCTCCCTTATAACAGCGATAGCGTGGACGCTTTCTGCATTCAATTTCCTCCAGAAGTACGTCTCTGCCTCACTTATCTTAAGGTTCTCCTTTCGTACGGAATTTGGATTTCAAGACCGATGATGGCCGCCACTCCCGAAGCTCCCGCTTCATTGGCTGCTCTCCCTCGTGCTCTTACTCCTTGGCCCGATGGATTTCTGCTCTCTACCTCGCTTGGAATTTGGATTTCAAGACCGATGATGGCCGCCACTCCCGAAGCTCCCGCTTCATTGGCTGCTCTCCCTCGTGCTCTTACTCCCTTGGCGCCCGATGGATTTCTGCTCTCTACCTCGCTGGTGGACCGCCACCTACCGCCTCTCTCACCGAAGCTCCCTTCGTTGAAGAAATCATCCCTTCGGAGTCCCCACTTCAAGCTGGCCAACAGACTCCGCCTTCGGCCCCCTTGGACCTTTCGTCCCTTCGCCTGGATCTTCAAGTAGCGAAGGACAACTATCGTGAAGCCAAGAGGAATCTTCGTCGTGCGTCGGCTGCCTTTCGGTCACTCGCCCGCAACTCCCCCTTGGATCTTCCATCCAACTCATCCCGAAAGGGAAATAGCGTCACTGGTAGTGAAGTCCAAGACATCGTTCACAACACCGTCCGAAAGCTGAAGAACAACCCAATGCCTCCGCCAAGCCCGCACCCAGGACTGGGTTGCTTCCACGTCTAGCAACGAAGGCCACAAGCGATCCGACCCTCGCCTCCTGCTACCGCCTTAAAACGAAGGGCCACTTCTCTCTCCAAAAGGCCTCTTCTCCCGGAACCACTCCCTCCGGTTGAACTCCTTCACCCGCTGCCGCTTTGCCAGCCAAGAGACGCATCCATTTCCCGGAAGACTTCACGGACGATCCAACACTGCCTTTGGCATCCCTTTTGAAGACAGTTCTCAAGGGACTAAGGCTGCTTGCATCCCGGGGCGCCCATCAAGGCGGTGCCCGCCACCAATTTTGATGAGGTCAACTGATAATGCTAAAATTATCAGGTTAATATGTTTTGGCAATAAAGAAAGAACATTTTGCCGACCCCGAGCCAGGCCGTTTAAAAATGGTTTCTTTTTGTCTAAAACATACTAAACCTAACTCCCGCCCAACCTCCCCTCTCGAGTCACCGCCTGACATATTGAGAGTAAAATGAATGCCGAAAGCGTCCACACTCTCGCTTTTATTAGGGAGGACTGCGTCGCGCATGTGCAGTGGGATATGCAAGCAGGCGTCTGCGCACCGGAAGAAACCTCCAGGAGAACATCACATTTGGGAAATGTAATGCTAAAATTATCAGGTTAAGTATGTTTTAGGCAAAAAGAAACCATTTTTAGCCGGCCTGGCTGGGGGCCAGCAAAACGTTCTTTTTTTTCACGTTAAAACAAAACATAGACCCTTTTCTCTTTAAGCCTAAACATTCACTTACCAAACTCAGCAGCAGCAGTAATACAAATCATGTGAGTTAATTTTCCCACTTTTCGCACGGATATCTTGTAATAATTCATGAAAACTTGTAGCTCGTTTCAAGATTTCAGTTGTTTTAATTGTTAATACCGTAATTTCGAAACAACTTTTAATTAATAGCAGCGATTTCATTCTGCGTTTGAGCGTCGCGTCTTTCTTCTTGCATGAGCGCATCGTTGATCGATTACGCCGTTCTGGGCCAGTTTCCTGTTCGTGCACAGGTGATGATGATGATCAGAGAAGAGTGCATGGAGCGTTTAACCGATAAGCTGCTTTATCATGCGCTATAGCAATGATGTTTTTCACGGACGAGCAGCGTGCACTGCTGATTATTTACGGCACCAATGTGAAACATGCTAAAAAGTAAGAAGTGTAATGGTAGTACACAGTGCTAAAAGGTAAAATAGTTTTTTTTTACCTTCGATTACAGATAATAAATATTTTCGAAGGCCAACAGCAGCTGGTATTAAGGAATGCACTAGTGGCGTTTTTTACCTCCAGATAGAAGTGCCCTCCACTCAAATTTCCTAAGCGCCTGTCGCTCATTTGAAAGAGCTACCTCCAGAGATGTGCCCTTTTTGAAATAGAAATTTCAATTGTTCGTTGTATTCCGAAGTTACGGGGCCCCGAACGACCAGTTTTATTGTTTTACTTTGTTTTAAACGTTGTTAATTTGCAACAATGCCAATCAGCAAACGCAAGGATTAGGATCAAACAGATTCTAACAATGCTGATGAGTCAATAATTCACCCGCACTTGAGGAAATGTGAGGAGGAAGCTTTATCCTTATTAGGAATTAGTTTACGTAGTGGTTTTACGTCACCCTACTATGTTAAAGCTAAAATGTTCTTTGCCCATTGGGCTTGCTGTCCAGTAATAATACGAATAAAGGCCAAAGCTGCTGAAAGAGAGCCGCAGAAACCAACTTCAACAGAAAGACTTCAGCGAGCAAAATTCAGTGCGTTTGCAAGGAGTACAGAAGACTAACTTGGTACGTCAAAACATCAAGCTAATCTAAACTGCATGATACACCAAAGTAACACGAATGAGAAAACAAAAACTAACTAGTGTGATGCTTAAGGTAAGGTTTGAATCCAAAGTCAAAACAGCAAAGGAACACACATAAATATTCCTGTCAGGTTTCAGATACTGCAATGTTGCTGTACTGTTTAGTCCACGTGAAACCTTACTGCTGTATCCAACCATTATACTGTACACGTAAAGCCACAGCTAAAATCTTAAACTTTTCATGCCCAAACAAAGAAAGAATAATGTAAGGCTACACACTCTACCATTCTTGGCTAAATCTTTTCAGTGTTCTTCACTCACGTCACCTACATTCCGTTCGTCACCCTACTGATGGTACATACATCAATTTTCAAGATTTTTAGGCACTCTTCCAAGTGTGGAATTTCATTATTACTTTCCAGGATATTTACAGGTTTTCAAGGACTCGCACGAACCCTGAATCACTTGTAGAGCTGTGCTAAGCCCTCTAAGACCATTAGTTTTAAACATTTTCCAGGTATGTCGTTGAGCCGATAGAATGGCACCAATCATTAGCTAATGCATCGTGTGCAAAAGTAAAAATGGTAAAAACATTTGAGTACAGCAGTAAGATTTACGTGGACTGAACAGTACAGCAACATTCCAGTATCTGAAACCTTACACGAACATTTTTGTTCCTTTGCTGTTTTGACTTTGGATCAGTTAAACCTTACCTTCAGCATCAAACGAGTTTGTTTTGTATTCTATCTGTAACAAGTTCTAAGGCTGTGCCATTTTGATACCCTGCCCTTTTCCTCAGCGCCCGCCTCCTCCTCTTCTACATTTTGTAAAAACTGAATCAGTCTACATCCCAAACAACCAAAAAAAAAAAGTCTCTTTTAGTTCCAGTTAATGCTAAACTAAATTAAATTAAGGACTGCATTTGCACTTTAAAATTTAACAGGCTTGTAGAAAAACATCATAGCTTCTCACCTACTTGAAGTAAGGGAATGCAACCTATCATTTTTTTCATTACAGTAATGATCTGGGCTTCATATCCCATTTTTTAGTTTTACTGGAGTCGGCTGAAAGTTTTTGATCAGACCAGTAGAACAGCTGCGTATTTAAAACGACAGCTGGCGTGCACCCACCCCTAAAGGGTTGGTAACAGACGCACAGCCACCCCCCCCCCCCCCTATCTGTGCAGTTTTTAGAACATTAGCATGCGAATAGCTGGGCTAACAGATCCACTGCCCCACACACGGGCATTTCCCATTCAGGGCTCCTCCCCACTCCCAGTTTATTGCTTTGGCTTGAACGGCGATTCGTACCATGTGAAAATTGACCGTCCCTAGTACTTGCCGTCATTTAAGACTTGCGCTGAGGTGACCGCACAGGGCAAATTGTTAGTCGAGGCAACAGTGTGCCAATTTCAACTTTTCAAGGCTACAACGTACCAGTTTCAAGTTCTGGCCAAAAAATTGACACGCTCGCCTGTTTTTATTGTACGGGATTCTTGTTGTTTTTGCTGCTCAGGGGTTCCTGTCATTGTTTTTGCTATGAGACTTTGCCTTATAATGCAAGATTTACATAATTTGATTAATTTTGGAAAAAAAAAACAGAAATATTTAAAATTAATTTTCTAATTGCCGGCACGAGAATATCCACTACCTGTAAATTTCTGCATTCAGTTCCTGCAATGCTTTTGTCTCTCTTGGGGTTTTTTCCCTGTCTGGATCCTGCCAGCTGCGAAACTCCACTGCGCTTATATGCGCAGCCCTCCTATCAAAACTTTTGGCACGGAGTGGCGCCATCTCGTTTCCTCAAGCTCTCGTCCATGACGGTTGCTTTTCTCTCTCTCTCCACAAATCGTGTTCCTTCGCGAAAGAAGATGCTTCGTTTGAAAGAAGATCCTCGCCCGAAAGACGATCCTTCGTTTGAAAGAAGAAGATGATCCTTTGCTTGAAGATGATCCTTTGCCCGAATGATCCAAGATGGCTTTCAATCATCCTTCGTTCTTTCGCCTTCAATCCTTCGCAAAAACACAAGAAGGACAGGATGTATCCACGCAATCAGCGACGCTCTGCCGACATGACCAGCATTACGAAACGGCTGAATTCCATGTTCAACACTGTCTGCTTTCCGCCTTTTTCCACCAAGTGCGCTTCATCCTCCTCCTTCCTATCTGAAAGAGCCGAAATTTCCACTCAACAATATTTTTACGCATCACGACATGATCTTGGAGACAGCCGGGAAATCCCCTTTACGCCGCCTCCCTCCAACCAGCTCCCGCTTCTCTCCTCCAGTTAACTCGCCCTGCCTGTGGCCCTCACCAACCGTTTTTCACGGCCCTGCTAGCCCTCGCCTGCCACCGCCCACTACCTTGCCGGGTGTCGTCTCAAGTTTTTTCTGGAGCGCCAGCCATCATTGCTGCCATTTAGGCCTCTTGAAACCGACAAATGCTGACGACTCTCGCCTATGACTGCCTGCTGTTCCTCTTCCACCATCATGTAGTTACTGTCCCTCTCCAGCCAATATTGCAGCCCTCTTGACGTCGACTGCCTTCTGCCATCGCTGCAGCTTCAATCAAGCCTTCACTCCTCACTCACTCACTGTATTCGCAGCTCTGCCAAACCACCGACCATGATTCGCAGCCCTGCCAATCCAAGCCCATCTCGACCGTCGCACCTTGCCGTGTTTCGTCACTGTTTGCTAGAAAGCCACTCTTCGCTACTGCCTTTTAACCGCTCATCACCAGACATCTCTAGCTGCTGCTAACCTCACCAATTGAAGCCTGCTGCCCCTCGCCTACCATCGTTGCAGCTCTTTCAGACTTCCATCCTTCCCTGCTGCTGTCCCTCATTAAACTTCTTCAGCAGCTATGTTTAGTTTCACCTGTCAGCTGTCCCTTGCCGACCTTCACTACTGCTCTCGGACCTTCTCCCTTCGTTGCCTGCTCTCCCTCACCACCTATCATGGCAGCTCCTTTGCACCTGCGTCCTTCGCTGCCTGCTGTACCTCGTTGACAATCATCACAGCTCCTTCGGAACTTATTCATTCGCTGTCTCCTGTTCCTCGCCGATCATTACCGCAGCTGTATCGGACCTTCGCCCCTCACTGGCGTTCATCACAGCTTCTTCGGACCTTTGTCTTTCGTTGCCAGCTGTCCTTCGCCGACCATCATCGCAGCACTATCGGATCTTCACCCTTCCCTGCCTGCTGTCCCTCACCAGCGCTCATCACAGCTTCTTCTGACTGTCGTCCTTCGCTGCCTTCTGTCCCTCAAAGACCATCGTTGCAGCGCTTTCGATCTACGTGCTTCTCGGCCTGCAGTTCCTTGCCAGCAAGAATCACAGCCCCATGCCTACGTTCTTTGGCCCTATTGTACCGCCGATGACAGCTGTGCGAACCTTCACCCGCAGCTGCCTGCTGTCTTTCGGCGCTCATCATGACAGCTCCTTCAGACCTTCTTCCCTCTCTACCATTCTTCACTTGTTTGATCCTTCGTTTGCTCATCGTTTGCCTCAAAGGATTCTTTCCGCCTTCGCTGATCTTCTATCAACTCGTCCTTCCCCTCCGCGCATATTCATTTGAAGGCTTCCTCGTCAGGATTACCCGTTGCGGGAAGTTTTCACAACCTTTCTCTTCTCTGACCTATGCATCACCATCGTTATGGACCAACTTGAATCTGGCTTCCACGACGACTCCATCGCCGGATCCTTCACCTCGTCTCATCCTTCGTCGCGCAAGATCCATCGCTCCTAGCTGATCTTTGGCCAACTTGGAACCAGCCTTGCGGCAGTATTCGACGGCGCTCTCCTCGCCGGATTCTTCGGTTGGATTCATCGCTTCTTTACTGACCTTCCACCATTCCTTGGACCAGCGTATTGCTGCCTCTTCGGTGGATCCTTCGCCTGATCCTTCGTTGGACTCATCCTTCGCTCCTTCGCTTCCTCGCTGTCCCGCGATCATCTCTCGTGCCGGCACCTTCAACCGACTCCCGTATGGTTTCACCGTGATGAATTCTAGGAGTAAACTAGAAGAAATCAAGACTCGCTCCATCAAAAGAGGTCCTGTTTCTCGGGGCACACTCAATCTTTTGAACTTCACGGTACACCCATTCAAATGACTGACACCTGAATTGGTGTTAGCAGTATGGCAGTTGTGTCAATTGCTGTCATAAGTTCTTTGGGTGTTGTTGGGTAGGGGTCCAGCGGAAGAGCTGGTACTGTGGACTCAGTTATAGTGCAGTATACGACAGTATGGCTCTAGATGCTCTAGTTCTGGGTTCAAACCCGACTCAAGTAACAAGTGATAATAATAAGTAATAACTGTCAAATGGCTTATTTCCCCCCATGATCGCTTAAATTCACAAAGAAGACACTCTCACAGTCTTGCTAATTTTCAACGGTACCCCTACTGTCTTCCTCAGGCCCTCCAAAGTTCAATTTAGGTCTCTGGTTACATCCTTGCTTGTTGTCAGTTGCTTGGATTTGAATTTGGCAGTTATCACAGCCTCCAGTATTTGCAAGACATGCCCTACATTGTAGCCTCCCATACTTGCAAGTCATGGGGCCAATCTGGCCTCTGTTGATTCTCCACTTGTGCGCCAACCTCTCTCGTTAAGTCTTTTCCTACTAAGTGTCCCACGTTGGGGTGTGATGGACCCTGGATATTCATAAGGGGGATCCCAATGCCTTGCCTTGCCTTGCCATGCCTTGCCTTGCCTTGCCATGCCTTGCAAATACTGGAGGCTGTGAAAACTGCCAGATTCAAATCCAAGCAACTGACAACAAGCAAGGATGTAACCAGAGACTTAAATTAAACTTTGGAGGGCCTGGTGAAGACAGTAGGGGTACTGTTGAAAATTAGAAAGACTGTGAGAGTGTCTTAGTTTTGAATTTAAGCGATCTTGGGGGAAATGAGCCATTTGACAGTGAATTTGAATTTCACAGTAGTTCAATTAACAATGTTTTTAGTAGTAAGTAATAAACAAGTAAAAATTGGATTTTGTGAGATTTTTGTCAAGGTGTATTTTACACAGGCATTGGCGCACTGGTATGTTTTCAGTGGTTTAGCAGGGCCATTGAGCTATCTTCCAGGGTGCATTATAGGTGTGTTGTTGTACGGGGTAATTTCGGCGGGATATTCAAATTTGGCAGCTCGATGCTTCAACAGTTATTCCTTAAGGTACTGTGTTTGGATGTGTATTTACGTGGTACGCCTTCACCCTTGATTGGGCTTGACATTAACTACATTAACTAGGGCAGTGGTTCTGCTTCTTGCTCTAATCTGAGCAAGTGAATTAGCACTACTTAGCATTCGATGATGTGTAATTTCAGGCGTGAACAGAGAAGATTTTATGCTTCGAGTGAGTCAACTGCTAGGCTGAGCTCACTTTGTTGTTGGTTTTACTAGCTAACACGTGAAGGGTTTTTTTCCTTTGGATGTGGTCTGTCTCCATAACGATTCCCTTGATTCTATTGAACGACGACGTGTGTTGAAAAGCAGTACCTACCTCTCTGCAAGAAATCTTGGAAAAGCCATGTCGGAAAGAGTGATTAGACACGGAAGGGAGGAAGGGGATGAGGGAGCGGAAATGACGCAATTTTGCGTATATTACCATAGTATATATGCAACATGACGATGTTTACAAAGCGCTGTAGGTAAAGAGGAAATCTATTTGTAACACAGATGTCGTCATTCTCCACTCATCAAAACTTCAATTCTACTGCAGCCAAGTACCTTACCATGGTAGAATTATCCATTTCTTTTGCATTTGCGAGCCAACTGCATTTTATCTTTTATTCGATCTGCTGACATTTTTGCTGCTACATTGGTGTATGGGGGCAGGTTGCCCTCGTTAAGTGTTCTTTGTTTTACAGTATTGGATTTTGTTTAGAGGCCTAATCTAATCGCAGGCCTAATCTAATGATTTAGGCCTACGATTGATTCAGGTGAAGGTTAAAAGTAAATGGCTAAGCTACATCTGGTTTGTTTGTTTCAGAATCAACTTTGTCATCATCCCAGCCAAACTGTCCTCCCATTGATGTACCGACAGCGTTACTGTTTAAGTGTCTGGACTTACTGCAGTTCAACGTATTTTACCAAACATTACTGCCAGCTGCTATTGCATTGATAAATGGTGTAGCAAATGTACTTTTGCGATGGTGCAACACAAGACCTCTCAGAACCAAAGGCCCTCTCTTGTTAGAAGTATTTAGTATACTTAGCAAAGCCGAGGATAAGATTTCTTCAATCTGCCAGTGGGAAATTAATTCTATTGGTTGTCATTTGTTGGCTGTGTGGCTTCCTCACACGTATTGGCCTCCTTTCACTCAGTCGCATTTATCAAGGTCACTATTAAAGGCTGACTGCAAAAAGGAAAGCCACTTTCAAGTTCTAAGTAAAAGGTTTGTGAAGTTTTTGAATTAGTTGTATTGAACCCAAGTTATTGTGTTGACCACGCCACGTAATTTCCACAGCAATTTCTACTGTGAGTCGAACAAAATTCTACAAATTTGTTTTATGAATCTGTGGCTTATAGTGTAAACAACCGGAACAGCTATATTACACATCATAAGCCTTAATTTAAAGTAAAAAAAACTTTGGAACAGCATTGTTAAGCTTAATCAACAAACAGATAACTTCAAGCTCGTTCGTATTTCAATCGAGCTTACCACATTTTGCCATTGTAAGTTTATCTGCATGCATTTTGCGGTAGAATATTCAAATTTATCGATCACAAATGTAACGCATAAATTCAAAAACAAAAATACATTCACTGCGGTATTTTGCAAATTTTCAATAGGCCTAATAGTCAGAGTGGTGTTATTTTCGGTCTCTCCTAATCTCCTATCTTCTTCAGGCTTCCTTTCTTGTACTTGCTTCTGTTTTACATTGCCACGAGTGCTAGTGTATTTGAAAATACGTGGAAACCGTTGCTCACTGTACTGCTCACGTGTCGTCTGCTCAACACTCGCATGATTCCATTTGCGCGAGAGGTGTGCCGCCAACTCTTTACTTATCAGGAACTTGACGTTAGGGTTTGATGGCCCTTGTAGATTCATGAGAGGTTGTCCGCTCGCCACACAGTGTTGAATTGCTAGCGATTCAAACCCTCTTAGATGTAAATCCCTTTTACTATTAGACACGTGCAGAGTAGTAGTTTGGTCCCAATCGATTTTGTGCCGAGTACACATGCGGTGGGTGGCGATGCTGTTTGCTTCATACTCGTTTCTTAAGTCAGCCATATGTTGTTTCAATCGAGTGTCAATTCCTTTTCGTGTTTCTCCGACATTAAACTGCCTCGTACTGAGCACAAAATCGATTGGGACCAAACTACTACTCTGCTCGTGTCTAATAGTGAAAGGGATTTACATCTAAGAGGGCTTGAATTGCTGGTGATTCAACACTGTGTGGCGAGCGGACAACCTCTCATGAATCTACTTTCTTCAGGTCCTGATAACATTCCTATTTTTTTCGTAATTGTGCCAGTTCTCTTTCCATCCCTTTGTTTCACATTTTCTCCAATTCCATCATTTCTAGTACTTTTCCTTCATGCTGGAAGGATGCTCATATCACTCCAATTCATAAATCGGGTTCCCCTTTTCTTGTTACTAATTACAGACCTATAAGTCTCCTCTCGTCCATTTCTAAAATCCTTGAACGGTTTATCTACTGATCTTTTTGATGAATGTTCTCAACTCAATATTCTTCCGGCCACCCAACATGGTTTCCTTCCTAAACGTTCTTGCCTCACCAATCTTCTCTCTAAGTATGATCCCATGACAAACTTCTTGACGTTGGTCTACCATGTGATCTTGTTTTCTTTGATTTCAGTAAAGCTTTCGATACTGTCTCACATGCTAAGCTTTTGTTCAAACTTACTACTTTCAATTTTCTCTTGGCATTATTTCCTGGCTTAACTCCTACCTACTCCTTAGGCGGCAACGGGTCGTCCTTCGTGGTACCTCCGCTCCTTGGCTTACCTACCTCTGGTGTTCCCCAAGGCTCCGTTCTTGGTCCCCTCCTGTTCAATATTTTCATCTGACTTACCTTCTGTTATTCGTTCTCCTAATGCCTGCTATGCTGATGACTTAAAAATCTTCTCTGACTCTGTTTCCTGCAAATTACTTCAAGAAGACATCCAACGTGTTGCGCAGTGGGCCTCTACCAATTCCCTTCTTTTTCATACTGATAAATGTCACGTCCTTTACCTTGGGAATAATAATCCTCACTTTCCTTACTATCTTTCTGGCAAACCTATCACTCCTGTTACTATCATCCTGACCTTAGGATCCTTATTGATTACGCTCTAATTTTCAATCTTCACATTGAAAATGTCATCTCCAAAGTCTTTCGTAAAGCCCATTTTGTACTGAAACGTTTCTCCAACCTTACACCCTCCCTGTTTGCTATTTTATATAAAACCTTTCTCCTCCCAGTCTTTGGTTACTGCTCCCAAATTTGTCGTCCCTACAATCTTTACTCACTTAATCGTCTCGAAAATTGCCAACGTCACCTTACCAAATGGTGTCACACTATTCTTTCGTTACCTTATTCCGATCGCCTACTTAAACTTGGGCTTTCCTCCATTCATGATCGTTTTCATCGTGGCGACATGATACTTACCTACCAACTTATTCACAGTCTTCTTGATGTGGACCCTGTTCTTTCCCCCATTCCAAATGTCAACTTCACTCATGGCCACCCACTCCGTATTTCAGGCACTGTATCTCGGACTAAACTTCACTTTCACTTTTTTACGGAAAGGGTTGTTCAACCCTGGAACCTCCTCCCTCAATATGTTGTTTGCGCTCCTTCACTCAATGCTTTCAAATCTCTCTATGACGCTTTAGTTGCGGGGTTTTTTTTTTGGGGGGGGGGGGATGGGTGTTTCGTGCACCGTCAATCTCTATTTCTACTAGGGCCATCAAACCCTAACATCAAGTTCCTGATTAGTAAAGAGTTGGCGTCACACGTCTCGTGCAAATGGAATCGTGCAAGTGTTGAGCAGACGACACGTGATAAGTATAGTAGGCAACGGTTTCCATGCATTTTCAAAAGCACTAGCACTCGTGGCAATGTAAAACAGAAGCAAGAACAAGAAAGGAAGCCTGAAGAAGATAGGAGAGACCGAAAATAACCACTCGGACTATTAGGCTTATCGATAATTCGCTAAATACCGTACTGGATATATTTTGGTTTTTGAATTTGAGCATTACGTTTGTGATCGATTGATGTCGAACATTCAAAGCAGAAGATCGTTCATTTTTACCCAAATTTAATAGTTCCAAACGTACTACAGCGGCAATTTTTACTTTGAGAAGCAGAATACCACTGGCATCCAGCAAATTTTCTATACCTGTAAAATTAATCCAAATAAATTTTCTACTGTCTTCATGAGGTACTTTTAACGTGTTTTGTTTCTCCGGCTTGCATCACGATCGGCACTTGTCGCTGACTTTGAATTTTGTCCGCGGTTGGTGCATCCTGTATTTATAAGCGTGTCTTTCCCATTTTCTGATTAGTCATTCGTGCAGATCGTAACGCACCAGAAACTTGATAACTGGCATCAATGGGGCCAGAATATTCATTAATTTTCTCGTGGAGGTGCACATATATCACTAATGATTCTAGTCCTTTTCGTATCGCTCATTCTTAGAATAAGTGTCCGGGTGCTCTCCCATTCAATGCGATGTTGCGTGCTCATGCTGTGTACTACAACACGTTTTTCTTTCTTCTCATTCCGTTTATCAGTCAAGTGTTGCCTAATTCTATTTTCCACTCATTTTCGGGTTTCTCCTATATATACGGCGTTACAATCACCGCATGGCACGCAATAGACGCTTTCTTAAGCATTTGTTTTATTCACCAAGGCTGTTGCTGGTTCTCTCCTGATTTCTCCCTTTGCTTCTTTCGAAAAAAGACTTCCACACCGTTAGGCGTCAGAATTTTCTGTATCTTTTTACTTTCTCCCCTCAGGTATTTTAGGCCTTCTCTTTTCTTTTCACTCAGCACCTTCTCCCTTCTCTTCATTCTTGCACCTTCCTTCCTACTGCGACTGCCTCTTTTATCAGTGGGGTTAATGGCTGTAGGGGTTACCCTAGGATGATAAATTTGACTTTGCTTTCTGCAGATGTGGTCTTGCTTGCACGGGTGTCATGGAATTTCTCACCACTGACGAACTCACTTTTCACTATCGCTTTCAGGTGCTCTTTTGAATCTCCTGACAAGTATGGGATCCCTTGTCCTAACACAGTTGGTTTCTCATAGGGGTTATAGTCTACTCTTCTGTCTTCTGTCCTCTTGAGCAGTACATCCAGGAACGGGAATTTTTTTTTTCTTTTTGTTCTTCCACCTCGAACTTCAGACAGCTATTCCACCCATTCACCGAATAGCACACTTCACTCACTTCATTTCTCTTCAAAATCGTCAAGATGCCATCGACAAATCTTTCCCAGAACCACCCCCATGTGTACCTGGTTTCTGTACTTGTCGAGGTGCCGAAGAACCATTTTTCCGATAATGGGGGAGGTCGAGTAGCCCATCAGCGCCCCACTCCTCTGTAGAAACACCTTCCATCAAACTTCACGTAGATGAGAGACTAGGAGCACATTCAGGATTGCTTTGTCCCTTTCCCACACAACCTTCTTGATTCTTCTCTTCAGTGCTGACACTAAACATCTCCAGTATTAACCGATGAGAGATGTTTGGAAATAGCTTTCCCACATCAAAGGATACCAAAGTCTCGTCAGTTTTGACTTTCAATTCTTTCATGCTCACCGGTAACTCTATCCCGTGTGTTTCAAATGGCCTTGGCTATCCACACATTTTCTAAGTAACTCTGCCACTTTATAGTCCAGTTATTGGGCTGGCCCCCCTTATCATATGATATGATATAAGCCTTAAGGGGTTACCGGTCTTATGCCGCTAACATGAGTGAAAGCTAGATGGTAGCCTCTTTGGCAGACTAAGTTTCAATTCCTCCTTTTCTTCTTTAGATACGCAACTTTCAGAGTGAAGGCGGTTGATACTGAACACCAAATCAAGCAGAGGGTTATTTCCTACATTCCGTACAGTCACATTCATTTCAGTGTACATCCCGCTTTACAAATTAATGTGGACTCATCCCATTCCAAACGTCTTTACGGATTCACTTGCTCCCAGCTGATATTCGGTTTTAGTTTCCGTGGCTACCCAGTGCTACTTGTTGAAGTTTGGCCCTCACGTCCGTGCCCCACGTGTAGCCATCGAGAAGCCCTTGGGACATCTGTCACGAAATTTCCCACATCATCATCGTTCTACCTCGGTTTAATCGGTATGAACTTAAAATCTAACTCCAGCACCCTTCTTTCGGCTTCAATCAACTCCTTGTGAGAGATATTCACATGTTCAACCACACTCTCACCAGAATCATTAAACTCTCCCCTTCTCACCTCCATCACACTCAAGTTGGTACTCGTGACCCCCGATTTTTTGCCAATTTCTTCAAGTGTCTCTCAGCTAATTTTTTCTGAGGCACACCTCCTTCACTCTAATGAAGTCATCCAATCGATTCCAGTGTTTGATGGACAAAATATCACGTGCTTTATCGCTCAGGAGCTTCACGTTCGTGCTCACTTGACACACATAAGCGTGGCAGTCTCCGGTATGAGCGGCTAAAAACATTCGGCTCGCGTGCGCGGCAATTTTGCGGCCGCGCAAACCAGCCACTTGGGGTCTAACGAACAAACTAACGGGAAAATACGGTCCCATTAGCAGGCACGGTTGAACACCAAATGTCCTTCATAATTCACAACAATACAACATGATTTAACCAAAGTTTGGGAGTATGCTTCCAAAATAATTCCAAAAACACTAGCGGCGATTTTTACTTTGAGAGTTTTTTTTTTTTACAGTTTCACTATGAATTTCCATATTTACGCTCAGTCTCAAACAAAGCAGAATACCACTGGCATCCAGCTAATTTTCGACAGCTCTAAAATTAATCTAAATAAATTTCCTACCGTCATCATCAGGCACTTGTAACATGTTTGTTTCTTCCATTTACATCACGATCGGCACGTTTCACTGAATTCGAATTTGGCTGCGGTCTGTGCCTCCTGTTTTTATCAGCCTGTCTTTACCATTTGCTGATTAGTCGTTCATGAAGATAGTTACACACCAGAAACTTGATAGCTGGCTTCAATGGGGCCTGAATATTCATTAATTCTTTTCTCTCTTGGAGGCTTGAATCGCATAATGATTCTAGTTCTTTTAGGTGTCGCTCATTCTTGGAATTGGAGGCAGTAAGTGTCCGCGTGCTCTCCCATTCCATGCGTGCTCATGCAGTGTACTACAACGCCGTTTTTTTCCTTCAATACGTTTATCACCCAAGTGTTGCCTAATTCTATTTCGCACTCCTTTTTGAGTTTCTCCTATATATAAGGCATCACAGTTACCGCATGGCACACAATAGACTCCTTCCTATTGGTGAAATTCTCCAGGGCTGCTGCTTCTCTATTGCATGCCATGCGGTGACTGTGATGCCATATACACCATAGGAGAAACCGCAAAAGGGGTGAGAAATAGAATTAGGCAACACATGGCTCATACACAGAATAGGAAAGAAGAAAACGGCGTCGCAGTACATAACATGAGCACGCAACGTCGCATTAAATGGGAGGGCACTTATTGTCTTCAAGTCCAAGAATGAGCGACACCTAAAAGGACTAGAATAATTAGCGATTCCACCGCACCTCCAAGATGAATATGAAGGCTTCATAGACGCCAGCTATCAAGTTTTTGGTGCGTAACTATTATGGGTGTGCGAGCCTCGAAAGTTTCGAGTTCGAGTCGAGTTTGCTATCTGCTCAAACTCGATTCGATTTACCCCAACTTAACTCGAATCTGGTAAAATGTAATAACTTCTCCAATTTTTGACCGATTTTGACGTTTAAATATACCAAATTCATCATCCCGACAAAAGCTTTTCGGTGGTGCAAATTAAAAGCCACTAGCTCAAACCAGTTTAAAGTTGTATCCTAAAAACTGGAAAACTAGTTGTAGACATTGACCCGCACAGTCCGTTAAGCAGCATTTTAGTTGTTGTTACACTAAAAAATAAACAGACACTTCCAAAATAGGTGTGTTAATCAAATACTCGAACTCGGCTCGATACTCGACTGTTCTGTTGCAAACTTGGCTCGACTCGAATTAAAATTATTCTACTTGCACACCCCTAGTAACGATGTCCACAAACGACGAATCAACAGATGGGAAAGACAGGCTGATAAATACAGGCGTCACTGACCGCGCCCGAATTTGAATTCAGCGGCAAGTGCCGATCGTGATATAAGCCGGAGAAACGAAGCATGTTAAAAGTGCCTGATGAAGACAGTAGGAAATTAATTTGGATTAATTTCGGAGCTGCCGAAAATTTGCTAGATGCCAGTGGTATTCCGTCATTTGACACGTTTGCGAAAATTTAATAGTAATTGCTAAACCATTGAAAAGACTCCAGATTCGGTGTCTTGTCCTTCACTATGGCCACCATATTGGAAAGTTGACACGGATTTAACCCGAATCCATTCCAGATTCATTATCAAAGGCAATGGTGAGATCTCTTTCAACATCACGTTCTTGTTGGTTGAGGTACTTGGCGCTTCGTAGGCCGTAGGCACTTCGGGTGCTTCTATTTGAAAGCGTGTGGCTGAATTGAAAGGCAAAAGGCCATATAGTCATCTATTTGGAATTTTTTTGACGTGTGTAGAGGAAGATTGGAAAGAAAAGGCTAAATACAATTTCTGTGGTTTGCTAGTGTCAAGAGGTGGGAAGTTCATGGTTTATGAAAATTCTCAAACTTCAATAATGACTCACAACTAATTTACGTTGCTGCAAACTTTCGATAGTCATTAAACAATAGTTATGTGTTCAAACGCCGACTATCTTCATCTGGCTTCCTGCGTTCTGGACACACTACAGCATCGGATCGGTCGTTGTTAGATTTAAAAAATCGTGCGCGTGACCACTGATCTTTATTTGCTAGCGCTGTTGTCACCTGGAGGGGGTTTGTGCCAGGTGACAACAGCGCTAGCAAATAAAGATCAGTGGTCACACGCACGATTTTCAAAAACAAACAACGACCTGTCCGATGCAGTAGAGTGTCCAGAACGCAGGAAGCCAGATGACGATAGTCTGCGTGCGAACACATAACAACTAGTATAAAATGACTATCGAAAATTTGCAGCAACGTAAATTAGTTGGTGAGTCATTGAAGTTCGAGTATTTTCATAAATCACGAGTTGTACACATCAAGGTAAACGATCCTTTAGGTGGGAAGTTGGCGGCCAATTTTAATATGGCCTCATGTGCAAACACATTGCTTTGGGCGCAATTCGATAAACTCCATAGTATCATGTATCGGATTGTCCGATTTGGTGTCGGAATCGGAACAAAAAAAATGGGTATTGGACAGCCTTACTTTCTAAGCTCAATTCCGCATCAAATAAGCTCACTTTCAAATGTTAACACACTTATCTTGCAAATTCGTAAGCTTGAGTTCCATTATCTTCGCTCATTCTCAAACACAAAGTACCGTTCGGTATTTTCGACAACTAGCTCTGACTTTTGCAGGCAATACTACTAGTCGGAAATTTGCAAGATACGCGAGTGTCTAGTTTTTGAAAGTAAGCATATTTGGTGTGGAATTGAACTTGGAAATTATTATGAGTGATTTTCAAAGTACACTAGAACCTCGATTATCCGACCTAACTGGGGCCAAGGTACCATCGGAAAATCGAAAATTCCAGACAAGAGAAAAACGTACAAAATGGGATTTGACTCAAGTGTAATCACTCTAAACTAGTTTAAATGATAGTATATACTGTTAAAATTCATTGCTTTCGTACTTACTCGTAATTCTATCTCAAAATGATTAAAAAATACAGAAATAAAAGCTGCTTTCGTAATGAATTAAGCTATAATAAAAAAAAATATTTATACATGCTACGTCTTTGTAGTCCATTCAGTACTGTACTGAAAGCTAGGAGAAAATAAAACTGCTGTTAAAAACTCTAGCACTAACTTTTTAGGCTTTTATAAATCATAATTAATGGTTTAAATGGCAGTTTTTGCTGGTGCACGTAGGCTGGACAGACAGCACTTGCAGCTCTGTCAGGAAGCCGCTTCAGCACCGCTTCAACAACAATTCGGTTGCATCCGTGTCTGTTTGATGTTCAAGCAACAGTAAACCCTTGGTAAAACTACCAAAGGCTTCACCGTTATTTATTTTATTTGTGTCCAATTCGTCTTCGTCACTTTCAATTTCGTTATCCATCTACACTGATTCGCCATGAACTTTAGCAACAATTCCATCGTCAGTTGCAAGCTGTAAGACCAGATCGTTCGCATCAGTTTGGAGGCATGCTTCTACATCAACATCATTATGATCGCACTCCTCACATCCCGAAGTTTCAGCGAAGAGCGCCGTGACCCCTACAACATCAATGGGCTTGTCCTCACTGGCGTTCGCTTCAAGGTCAAACTATGTAGCAAGCTTTCTCCAACTGTTAGTAATCATGCATTGTGGCAAAAGTCCCATGCTTCTTCGATCACGTAAACACAGTCATTTATTGTTAAATTTTTCCAGAACTGCACGACGTTGGCTGCATTGTCTTCACCTTCAAAAAGCAACTTGCGAATTACCTGCCTTCTGTATCATCTTTCATGCACTCCAAGAAGCCTCGATCCGTTGGCTGCAAAATAGCGGTGGTATTGGGTGGCAAAAAGACGTGTTGCCATCCTTTTAACTTCTGAGTTAGAGTGTGCGGGGGAGGCGTTATCCGTTAGTACGATTGCTACCTTCATATTTTTTTTCTGCTGTTACTCCTTACAGCATGAACGAAACAGTAAAAAAAAAACATTGCTTGAACACACGTTTCATCCAAGCATTTTTTTGGCTGAAGTTGTTGACTGGAAGCCCTTTTTTTCGTTTTTTGAAACGACGTGGATTTTTGCTTTTACCAACAAGTACGAGTTTTAATCATTGCGATTCAGAAGGGTTGGAACATGCTTAAATTTTCACCTGATCTTTCATTATTATTCAGCCAGGTGCCATTTCCTCTTCCAAGGTACCGTAAAGGTAAGCACACTTTACGTAAGTGTACGCATTTCCACCCAACACATGCCATAAGTAGGACAAAGAAGAGCTGGGCTAGTGTAAATGCTATTACGTGAGAATAGGTTTCAGAAATGTCTAGTCACTTCATTTGGGTGTGTCCAGCCTCGCTCTATATCTGTATGACTTGATTGTGGTGTCATGTTCCACCGCGTACACCCATCGTGAACCTATCATCTAGCTCTCAGTGTCGCCATCTCCTCCATCGCACGCTTCCACTGTGGTGCTTGAGGTGATCAAATCGCCTCTTTGTAAGTCATTGGAATTGGCACTTCCGCATAAAAGACCGCTGGATGTAAACTCTATTCGAGGTCTGCTGTACTCATTCGCTTCTTCAAATGGTGCGACGTCATCCTTGGTAGAGTCTTCGTAACCTGCTTCATTTCGTTGGGAAGTTCTGTAAACAGGGCTCTCTACCCATGTTTGTTTGTCTGTGTAGGTAGTGATCGTCATACTCATTCACTGGTATACCTGGTGGTGGTCCATCGTCCCCTTTGGCTGGAACAGTGTTCTTGGTGCTAAAATCGAAGCTGTCTATCTGGTATGGTATCTATTTCTCGATAAATAGTTTACCGATAGGCAAACGACCTTTGCCTATGTCCTCCTAAGTACCGATAATAGATGTCGGCTCTTCTGGTATCGCAGCCTGTCCGACGAATCACCTCTTCTCTCGCCCATTCAGGAGCAGGTCTTTCTGCAGGTACTCCTGGAGTTAGCGCTTGCACTGGTTCGTTAGGAGGTTCCCTTTCTTGAGGTCTAGTAGTTTCCTCTCTTGAGGTGTGTAGTTATTCCACCTTCCTTTTTTTCCTTGTATTAAGGTGTTGGCGGGAGGTGTTGGAGTACATCGTCCAGAAGGAAATCCATCGAATCTTCCTTGTCACTCTTAGCATTTCTCAACGAGTCGGTCCCAAATCACTTCTCATCAAAGCGAACGCTTGGGTTTCCATGACTACTGTTCCATCATCTGGTATCCATGCTCTGTAGCCTTTGGTTGACTGGACGTAACTCACCATGATGCTTAGTCTAGACCTTGCCTTTAATGTCGTTCTTGGTCTTCGTTCGTCGTAAATGAAGCATAACGAGCCAACACACTTCAGATGTCCCACGTTGGGTGTCCGAGTGAAGTATTGAGTGTCTGGTACTTGCTCGTTGATAGCCGAGTGTGAAAAATGGTTTTTGAGATAGGCAGCTGTATGCAACATTTCTGCCCACAGACAGTTTGCTCGTAATGAGCAGGGTCCTGACGGAATCCAATAGGATTCTATTCAACCGCTCAGCCTACCCCATTCACCTGAGGACTGAAAACGTTTTTTCGCGCGGCCTGAATCCCTAATCTCGAAAGTGCTTGGTTGAAGTAGTCGTCGCACCTTGTGGCGGGTCTATCTTTATGCCTTTGCCAGAAACTCTTTAAATTTTGAGAACGCTTCTTTTTTAGTCTGCATGGTAAATATGAAGCATTTCCTGGAAAAATCGTCAATGAAGGATATAAAATATCTGAATCCTCCATGGAATGTGATGGGCGAAGTCCCCATACATTGCTATGCACTAGATTCAACGGAGCTTTAGCACTTCGGTGCATGATCGTCACGTCTCGCTCGGGTCACCTTTCCTTACTGGCACACATCGCATACCCGTACACCTCCTGACATGTGACCATTCCCACGGACCCTTTTATCTTTGATCATTTTACTCATTGCTTGCTCATTCACATGACCTAGATGCATATGGCAAAGGTTGGGATCGGACATACCTGTTCTTGGTGGTATCCTCGAGAGCTGGGACCTACATTCCGACTTTTCTCTTCTCGGTTCAACTATCTTCAGAGCTTTCTCTGTACTCGCTCGCTTCTCACACGAATGTGCCTTTCATAACGGTACTGCTTCTATAGCCTCCAACCACGAAGAAGTTATCTTCCAATGGGGCATCCATCAATGCATCTCCTTGGGTATTGAATACGACGAGTCCTTGCACTAGTGGTAATCTTGCAGCCACTCTTGTGAATCTTTGCTCCTGATATCAGGTTGCGCCTCATGTTGGGAGCGTACATGACTTCCAGCAGGTTGATAATGTATGACGTCGAGCCGTCCACTACCCAGAAAGATACATCGTCAATTCCACTAAACTTCGAAGTACCTTCAGCTAGCATGGCTGGTCTTACGTTCAGCTTTTGGTAATTTTGGAACCATTCACCGATGATTGTAAAAGTGATGTGCCGCCACAGTATCTAGCGTCCACAGGACCTAGTTTGCTGATCCCACTGTATTTGCTTCAGCTAGAAATGCTTGGGTTTCTGGCCAACATCTTCTCGTAACGTCCCTGACGTGGATTGGGGATGGATAATTCCTAGCGAAGTGATCTGTCCCTCCACAGGAAAAACAAGTGTTGCTATTCTTCCTAAAGGGATTCTTGGGCTGTCGTCTTCCTCTTCTGCATCCTCGACCTTCTTCTATCTCGATTGGATCGCTGATTTCCCAATGACATCGCTCCCAAGAGTGCGGCATCTTGCACTGGCACTACAGGTGTTGGATGTTGCCTTCCAAATTCACTAAGAAGAATTTCTTTAGGCCTCCTTGGCGTAAATTCTGTGTACTCTAAGGCATAAAGAATGAATTATCGAATCCCATTCTGCTGGCCATCCGCAGATCATCTGAAATGTGTGTTCTTCGTTACCGACTGTCTTTCCCGTTTCTTCAAGATCTGTGACAGCATTCTGGACACGCGAGAGATAATTAGCCATTGATTCGTTGGGTCTCATCTGCATCAGTACGAACTCTTTTCGAAGATGGCCCAATCCTGGCTCGGGACTGGGGTTCAAAGATGGATGCTAGCGTCTTCAGATCGACCTCTAGTCCTAATGCTATTGTTGCTAATGCTCTTGACTGTTGGAATTTGAATTGTCTTGTAACACCAGGATGGGCCTCTTCCTCTTCGAGGGAGGGTTTATTCTCCAGCGACTTCTAATCATTAAAGCCATTTAGTCCACGTTCACGCAAAAACATTTGCATGTCAAAATTTCAGGAGCGTTAATATTTGTCATTTAGTTTAGGCAATCGTAGAGTTATGCCACTTGATTGATCCTCATTCATAATGAATGCCATACTGCGTTATAGTAAGGATGTGAACAAGGTACACTTCACTTATAGGGAGTTGTGTTCTATAAAATTCCAATTTCATAGCATTTGTATGGATTCATTCCTAGGATATCAACATTTTATGTATGCCTGGGATAAGTAAGTAAGTAAGTAATTTATTCCACGTACAACGAGGTACAAAATAGAAAATACAAAATACAAATATATGAAAACGCTTTACCACAAATATTACGTTATGATGGTTTTTCTCAAGTATGACTAATGGTATGGTCTAGTGATAAAGCATTGCTTACCTTTCCACGTATCGTACTTATGAATGGCCTTTCTTCAATGTAGGCTACTCCTATCAGCAATACTATAGTATATATATAAAGCTGGGAAAGTAAAACACGGAAAGGCTTTTTAAAATCATCGTTAATTTTCGTACTGTGAAACGCCATAGTGTCAACAAAACTCGGAAAAATTCCGAAAAAAAATTGCTGCACACTTTCACAATCAAGACAACAGCTTCGTCCAGCGAATTTTCGATGGCTTGAGCTGCTATCTTCTTCGGGTGACAGGAAACGCTTTGTTGGGAAAGGCTTTTCCCAAATGTTGCACTAGAACGGTTTCTCTCCCACATGCTATAATATTATGGGATAGTAATAAGACTTTGGTTGCTTTCCCACATTGCCTGCAAGTGTATGGCCTTTCTCCAATATTAACCACTACTGTCCTTCATGTAAACCTGGGATAATTAGTAATATAGGGAATGGCTTTCCCGCCAACTGCTTCTTTGTTTATCACCACGCCCATGCTTGCCTCGTCTTTTGATTTTTCTGGGCTTCATGCTTTTCTTTCTCGGTCCTCCTTGAACTTTTCTTCGAAATTCTTTTCTTTAGACCCTCGACATTCTTCAAGTAGGTGGTAAAACCTTGCTGCTTCAATATCTTCTGTCCATGGCTCGTCATTCCCTCTAGGTAAGTCAATGCTACTTTGGGCCCTTCCCTTTCACGGCCACTCTTCTCCGGTGCTACCTTCGTCCCGTCCTTCTCCACAAAGTCCCTCTCTTTTTTCTTAGCCGGTTTAATAATCCAGCAGGGTACCCAATTTTCAAATGCTTCTACTTTGTCCTTTCCAGGTGTGGCCCAGCTATCTTGACGTTACTTGCATTCCTTACCATACGTGCAAACTCGTTCTGTGCTATCGCTTTCGGCTGCTGCTTCGGATGTCCTGAAGTATGGCGAATAGCACGACCAGTCGCTATTGGTTTTGCGTATGGCTCGAACTCAATCTTTCCATGCTTCTTTCTCTTCAGTTCCACATCTTGGTGTGCTAGTCCTCCTCCTTGTTCCGTCTCAGCTGTCACCTGAATAGCTCCTCCCCGGTTGTTAACTCTTTCTAGCAGTTTTCGAACTTCTCCTTCTTGATAGCCGAGAAGACATCGTCAACGAATCTCTTTCAGAACTTTACCCCCACGTCAGTTTTTGGGACCATCTCAACCAGGTGCTGAAGGACCATTTCTGTAATTATTGGGGAGCTGGAGTAGCCCATGGGGGCTCCTTCAACCGGCTAATAAGTCTTCCCGTTGAATTCCACATATATATATGATAACATACTTTTAACATGGCTTTGTCCTTCTTGTATTCTTCCATAGGCACCTTCCACCTTCTACGCGACAAGGCCAACCAAGATCAAACGATGACTAAAACTCGGAAACAGCTTGACCACGTCGAAGGAGACCATTATTTCATTATCTTCGAGTTTCAGCTCTTCCACTACTTCCAATAAATCACCCGTCTTTCCAAGCCTACTACTCCCTTTAACGTACTTCGTTAGTCTCAGCAACTTCCCAGTCTAATTCTATGCCATCTCCCCCTTGCGAAAATGGTGGGAAGTTGATGAGGCAGTCTAGGTGACAACTCTTCCACTTCGCTATTGCTAAGGAGCCCTTCCTCCTTCTATCTGGTCAAGGAGTACTGCAGGCCAATAAGTGGCTAGTTTCCAACTTCTTCCTGTAGCTTTATGCATGCCGGACGACATGTTGACGATTCTCAGCCCGACGATCATGTCGTTCCTCAGCAGAACAACAGTTAGGTTTGCCTTATCGGCCTTGCAAAAAACAATGTCATCACGTTTGCATAGGAATTTCATTGCCTTCACTTGCTGAGCTGAAACGTTGGCTACCACTGCGGAACCATCAGTCTCTGCAACTGTAGCCTCACGTCCGGTGCCCATGTGGTCCCGAAAGTCACAATTCTCATCACGTACAGGTTCCACCCTACCAGGCTTCGCATACTCGACACTCCCAGAAAAATCCTCAAGGCGCCTCTTTTTAGCTCCCCCTCAAAGCCATTATACGAAACCACATGCACACCAATTCGACTCCAACTCCAACTTTTTCACGTCGATCTCTTATCACTCGCATCTCCCGCTCACATTCCACCTTTATGTACTCCTGCAATCTACTCCAGAGACAGTCTGCAAGCTTATCTTTTAGAAAACATCCTAACAGCCGTATACTAGTCTGAAGTTCTTTCAATTTCACATGGCAAACTCCGATTACTGCACACAGAAAATTGTAGGTGGTAGTCGTGGCGATGACCTGATCACTTACACCTCCAGCTTTCGGCTTAACCTTCAAACTCTTTGGAATAATTCTCTCCCTTTCCCTTGTTGAATGATATCACTACCTACAAAGGCTGAGCCTTTTTGGAAAATTGGCGGCTCTGTTGCATACCAAATTAAATGCCAAGTGGCCTTCAAATTTTACCATAGTCTTATATCCACCCACCCAAGTCCTTACTTACTCCCTAATAAATCGAAAAACTTTGTTGCAGTACATACTGTGAAATAACTCGTAAAATTCAACAAAGCCAAAGTCCGAGTTATGTTTTGAGTAAGGATTGATCTAAGGCGATCAATAAGAGATCAGACAAGCCTTCGAAACCACATTCATTGCCCCATTCGAGTCCTCAGATTCTACTTAGAAGTAACGAAGAAGTTCTCACCCACCCAAACATAGTATACGGTTAGGCTTCCACCCACCAGAAGACTGGTCGGAGTGGCTTGCGGAATCGAAGGGTCATCCAACACCCTCTGTCTTCAGAATGCTGGTTCCAGGGAAGCGGCGATCTCAAACTCGGATGGCGAGCGTGTTCACAATGAAGAATGTAAACAAAAGATAAACTTACCTTCGAAGAGCCTGAAGAAGCTGCAGTCGAAAATTTGCTAGATAAGGAACTATCTGGAGTGTGGAAGTAAGCGTAATATGGAGAATTTCCTCTCTATTGGAAGTAAGTTCCAGGTAACCAATGGAAGTGCCAGTTTAACCCGCACAGTTGGCCCAGTGGATCTGTGAGATGATGCGCTGAGCTTATGAATCTGCTCTACGTCACATAGACCTTTAGTATGTCATTACGAGCCCACGAACTGAGGACTTCAGCTTCCTCTTTGGCTTTCGCCACGGGGACTCCATCGGACGATGTAGTCGCAGTATGTTCCGTGTGGCATAATGACGTTTTCATTGGCCACTATCAGTTAAGCAGCAGTATATAGATCAGTGGTCCACTCCTCACCAGCGCATATTTCGAATTCCGTCAGTGTCAGTGTTGTCGGTTTTTTGTTGTGTTGTGCTTCTGATGAATGTGTACGGGACCCAAGTGGGTAATTTTGACTATTCTTCTTTTAGTCTATAAAATTCTTTTAGTCTTCGTTTAAATATTTTATATTTTTCCCTAAGTACATAATGATCCGAAAATCACATTTAGAAAACCTGATGCCCTGTACTTGTCAACAGCTGATCCAGTAATTCATGATTCAGATAAGGCCACTAAAATTAATTAAATGGATCTCAGGAGCACACACTTGGGTTTTTTCATAGCACTTGAAACTTTTTTTGTGACATTGTCTAAAAAAAATTTGATCACACATCAGCACTTTCACCAAACATTTCCTGGAGCCGATGACTATATCAGAACTTTGCTCCATTCATATGATCGCCTCGAAACATCTGGGGGTCGTTCAGAAGCATGTCACAACTAAAAATTTGGTTCAAAAGAATGATTTTTATCAAATGTGCAACTTCTGTACTTACACTGATCATAGATGTTGTACTCCACAACAAAATGTAAGCTACTGATTTGCTTTTGTCTGGTAAAAAAAGCCACCCCGCATCGGAAAAATCATGAATAAAACATTATTTTTGTTTAGTACCACTCCCGAGAACCACTTAATTAATTTTTAGCGGCCTAAAACCTGGAAATCTCGGGGGTGAATCAAAATTGGGCAAAAATCTTTGAGAAGATTTTAGGGAAAACGAGAATGGTTTTGAGGAAATGAAAAAAAATCGTCCCAGAAATGCATTTGTGTAGGAAACAGAGTTTGCAGAGACATGTAATTTTCTCCCCAGCATTTTTGCTAAGAGATTCCTGCAGTCTGTAACTATACTAAACCTACCAACCCATAGTGGCAGTTAATTACCTAGTTTGGTGTAGGAATAGTGTTATAGGATGATCTTTTTTGTGTTAGTATGTTGTTTGATCGTGCCACTTCCGAAATGTGCTCTGTTTAACTAATTGTATATTTTGTTTGTGTGCATTAGATTTACTAAGACATGGAAACACTTGTACAAAGTCATAGTTACTCATTGGCTTGAAATTCAGCAACACACAATTTCTGACAATGAATATAATGGCTGCCAAAAACTTCTTACTCTGATGCAAGAGAAGCTGCAGAAGTTCGATGTGCCTCTCCTCCGCAAACGTGGGAGGGTGAGAGAAGGTAATACGAACTAATTTGGGAAGGCTGTAATATTATTGTAAACAAAGATTTTTGTAAGCTTATTTTGTAAGCTGTGCCTCTTTTAATGATATGGATCAATATATTTCTTACTATCTATAAAATACTAACCTCTAGTATGTACTAAAATCGTTTTCGATTTGCTTTTCTACCTGATTTTTAAACCCCTTAAAAGTTTAAAACACCTAAGTGCAATGCAATAAGGTTAGCCTACTGCCACTTGGTGCGCAACAATCTTTGCCTCCAACAATCCAGCACCAGCCCAACAATGACACTTCGTTTTCGGGTATGGGACAGTACGGACGTGTGTAGTGTTTGCTTTGTTCTTTTTGCTTTTCGCCAGGGAATCCGGCGTTTTGTATTCCATGGCCGAAGTTTTCAAAATGGACTGTTATAAACTGCGTCGTATGTTCGCGTGAGAGATTTTCCCGAGTGTTCGTGAAAAAATAAAGAAGAATAAAACCCCTCAGGACATTCACCGCGTGTGCAAGCGCCGACCATGTAATTTTACCGAGTCTAAGTGTGGTTTTTGCGTGATTTTTGGACGAAAAGGAGGTAAAAAAAAAAAGTGCTGCACACCTAGAAGAAATTGGATCAATGTCGGGTGCAATTCAAAAAAAATGGGGGGCTTCGATAGAGTCTTCTAACGGAACTAAAACACTGCTTGAACGTGGATGGAGCCGGGAACGCTTCTTCATCGCCGATGCTGTCTTCTAGCTAGCCTTGTCTTGCTAGCCAAGTTTTAGTAATTTGAGTTGTTTGTGAGTGCGGTTCGTGGGGAAGGTAAATTGGATTTGGAATGGATTTATTGTTGAAGGTTTACGCCATGCTGCAGGAGCAGATGGCGGCGTTTTTTTTTTTTTTTTTTTTCGGGCAGCAAAAGCAAATCGCCGGTCGTCCCATCGGTTGCAGGACGGTTGTAGTGTCGTTGCGGAGAAGGACCTTCGTTTACGAAACCGAAACTGTTGTTGCTGGGAAGCTGCCTGTGGTGAGTAGAGAAAAATGAGGCTGTTGGCACAGGGTCTGTGGCGGCACTACAGCAGACAGTCGTGTCTGAATCGGAGCTGTTATTGTGGGGCAATGCCATGAACTGGTTTACCAGGGCCCTTTTTAATTCCACCTTGCTACTTCGAGAGGTCGCGCTAAACACTGCCCTTAACCTCCATGCGTCTACCCGTCATCTCCTCCGTAACCATCCGATCCACGAGACAGAGTGCCTCTACCGAGGCCTTATCCCAAAGGTAGCTCCGCACCTGGATATATTTTGGAAGCCGCGCTTCGTCAAGTCAAGAGGATCCAGACGTCCTCCTTCGACCCAACCGAAGGCTGATCCGCCTTCTGAATCATCTCTTGGTGTTAGATTTGCTGAACGTCCGCCCCCTCCTGCTCCTCGAGTCGCCTCGCCCTTTCCATTCAGAATCCAGGGCCGCGGACGGGTACAGATGTATGACGAGATTTAGATTGGGGATTGAATAATGACTCTGTAATGTGTGGTGCAGTGGCAACCTGGACCACTGCACTGTGACTGAGGTTGGCGCTAATGACCAAGCTGTCGACGCGCCATTAAGCCTCAATCCCCCCCCCCCCC
>JAHWFP010233681.1:21668-114091 GCA_023313725.1 Lithobius niger | reverse complement strand
CCCCCCCCCCCCCCCCCATATTTTCTTTTGAGCATTATTCAGTCCGGCAGCAATAATCGCCCAACAATGAAAAGACGCGTTGTTTTTATGGATGCTCGCATATTCATCGAAAGGCGGGAACACCCTGATAATACGCGTTTACGAATGCCAGCACTTTTTAAAGGGATATACCCCCCAGCGCCATTTTTCTCGATCCTCCACATCAAGTACGGTCCCAAAGGTCTATTTACTTACCGTTAGTCTTTCCCTTGCTAAAACTCCATTTTAATATGTGGCGTCTAGGAGATTTTCTGTTTAATATAATGGAACTTTATTTACGAACGACCCGTAAGTATTATATGACTGATTAGTGTGCGCTTACAATAACCATGACGTTTCATCTATGTGTGTACATGTACTAATTTTCTAATAATTACCATGAGATATAAAAAATCTAAAAGACTAATGCAGTAAAAATTAAAATGAATTATTCCAATAGATCGCCGAAGCAAAATTATAGGACACTAGTCTAGAAACTACAAAATTGTGATTTAAATACGAGAATCATTCCGGTTTGTGACGACACAATTAATGCGTTCACGCTAGCTTGTCTATTTGGCGCAATGCCAACTGAGATAGTAGCTTCGTTTTTCGCTACGAGCAACGAAGCTACTGTCTCAGTTGACCTTGACTATGATAAATGCGCCGATGCGATGACGAGTAGCTGACAGTTATAAAGCAAGCAGAAGGTTATAAGGTAGGCAGTATGTTGCTTTAACAGCTTCCTAAATAATTGTGGCAGTACAGATTACTTCCATTACAGGGTAAATTATAGGTTTATGGTGAACAGAGAGTAATTGACAAGATTAACAAGATGGATTTGCATCATGCGCATATACCCCCCAATCCCTTCCCCTCCCGCCCCACTAACCACCCCCCCCCCCCCCCCAAAAAAAAAGGAAAAAAAAGAAAAAAGAAGTGCTTTTGTCAACTTTTTTTTCAGGAAAAAAGAGCATTTATCGGAAAAACTCGGTATAGCCTACAATTATTAGGATACTCTGAAAATAAAGTAGCGGATAGGAAAATAAGAGGGGGGGGGGCCTGTATGGTTTAAAAGTTCCGGCATTCTTTAGTCGCTATTTTATGCACCCTTTACGTCCCCCTGCTAGAAAACATGCGACCATTTTATTTGTAAGGTGCAATTTTTTTGTGTGTGAAATGTATGGCACCATAAAGAAAAAATATTTGAGAAAACAACGAATAAGTAGAATTTGGTCATAACTTTTTCGCCTCGGTCTAGGGCGGGGGGGAGGCACTTCATACCTTCATTATTTACGTTATGTGTGCCTGTCGGTAACATTTTACTTTTGAGTAAAACTGCGTAACTTACTACTGCCATTTTGTAACTATAGTGTATATGGCAGTGCATTCTATAGTGTCCGCGGCCTATCTTGACTTCTCCGCAGAACGAACACAGCTAATCGATTGTACGTTTTCAGTAGCGGAGTGCCTTGTTGATATCCAAGATGGTAACAAAAACAATGGCGGCCACCGATTAAAGCCACTCCATCCAGGAAGACGTAGCTGATCACAAAATACTTGCAGGACTCAAGATACACCGCGCACACAATAGCTTCATTCCGAAATACCCCTTCGGCGAACAAGAGAAATGAGAAACTGTTCCGTCAAAAAAACAACGAAAATATTATAACAGTAGAACTCATAGGACTTCGTTTAAAGTGGCACGATCACCGATTGAAAGCAGACGAAATCTGACAACCTCTAGCGCTATATGTCTAGCTCTAGCTCTTGCTTGCACCAAGCGAAGGAATGCATAACGGCAGTTCTTTTAACGAAACAAACAAGCCACGACATCTGTAATTACTAAGTGAAAATTTGGTTCGTCCTCGTGCACCTGGGAGCAAGCTATAAAGGTTAACAACATCAATGACGCTAGATGGCGCCACGGTATTTTCGTTCGCATTTCAATCGGTGATAGTGCCACTTTAAGCTGATATGATTAAAACTTTTGTTCGATACCCGAGGTTGTTCTTTGGCAAACAAGAGAAGTTAGAAACTGTCCCTCCATTCGAAGCAAACGAACATACAAATAAAGTTGTTGTGTGGGTTCTAGCATTGGGTTTAAAGGAGGGAGCGGAAAATTCCGCCGTCCCCCTCCCCTGACCCCCGAACAATAAGTTTATTTACGCATACGAACGCCCACACGCACTTTCGAACCATGCAGGGCCCCCCGACTTTACCCTCCCGTAGGCTTAACCTGAATTTTTCCGGTAACGATTTTTCTGAAAAAAAAAAGGCCAATGATAGCACTTTTTTTAAACTTTTTTTAAGGGGCCTCTTTCCCCTCCGCCCTTTAGGATGAAGGTGCGGGCATTCGCAATACGTGTTTTCGTTTGTTGAGCTGTTATTGCGACCCGATTGAATATCGCTCAAAATGGCATTAGGTTTCGGAAAAAAAAACATAAAATCAGAAACTAATCACATACCGAACGTAACTTTCTGTGTTGTGAATGATGGCTCATTAGGCCTAATCCGTATCATACGTGGTTTTCGTTTATTGCAACTGAAATTTAACTGCACTCATTCGCTTGTGATTGTTGCAAGAATCTGTCGAAATAGGCCCGTAAATCCGTGACTTAACCCACCACAAATTGCAACAAAAGGTTTCAGGTTGTTCCTAACTGGAAAAAGCGAGCTGAATTCGAAAAAAAAAATATTGTCCAAGCTATCTGCTGCCGTTTTCCTGGAATAAAATAAGCTTAATTTGAATATTACAATTAACAAACTGCATATAATACATATTATGGAAATACGAACGGAAATTGTAGTGTACCTTACTTTGTGAGGGCAGTTTTTTGCTGGCACGTACTCAAAAGGATGTGCACTTTAGGGTTCTGAAGGATGCCAGGTAACCTTGAGCATTAAAGATGGCGACCAAAATGGCGCCCAACTATTACTCATTTTGTTGCCATTTGGCCTATTATGCAAGAACCGTTAGTGTTACACAAATGCAGTTTGTATATCAGTTGTTTATATCTAAGGGTGTTCTAAGGGTCTTCTTTGAATCAAGGGTAATAAAAAGGGTCTACCACTATTAGGGACCGAGCCACGGCCGTTTTACTAAGGGCTGATATTACAGTTATACCTTTCAATTTTTTTCTCATTTTCAACCTTTGAACGGTATTACACATATAAAGCCAAAGGCTCAACAAGAGTTATATAAATACAGATGTGCAAACCTATTTACGTTGCCTTGAGAACTTATACGTCACTTTGCTTGAGCGGGGGAATCGAACACACAACCTTTGAAACCAAAGGCAGAGGTCCTACTCTGCCGCTGAGCCATATTGACACGGCCAAAAGGAAACGCTGCCTATGGACGTTTCCGTTTGGCCTTGTCATTTTGGCTCAGCGGTAGGACTTCGGCCTTTGTTTTCAAAGGTCGTGGGTTCGATTTCCAGCAAAAACATTCTTGACCATATAAGTCCAAAAGGCAACGTAAATGCAAAGCTATTATGCAAACCTGTTTACGTTGCCTTTAGGACTTGTACGTCACTCTGCCTGAACGGGGGAATCGAACCCATGATCTTTGAAACCAAAGGCCGAGGTCCTACCACTGACCCATAGACCACAAGGAAATGCTGCCTATGGACGTTTCCTTTTGGCCGTGTCAGTATGGCTCAGAGGTAGGACCTCGTCCTTTGGTTTCACAGGTCGTGGGTTCGATTCCCCGCTGACATATAAGTTTGACATATAAGTCCAAAATGCAACGTAAATAGGTTTGCATTTGTCTTTATTTTGAACGGTAACTGTGATACCAGCCCCTAGTAAAACAGGCGTGGTTCGATCCCTAATAGTAGTAGACCCTTTTCATTGCACTTGATTCAAAGAAGAGAGACGCGCCTTTCGAATGACTCAGGTTGGCGTCATCCATCTGAATTATAAACCACGCAACAGCAATTGAAAGTTTAAGTTGTATTCACAAATTCGGACATCTATATTGCATTAAATTATCCAAAATGGTGGAAAACGTCCCGACATGACCGTTTTTCTCAACAGTCGTGATATGTGGAAAAAAAGGTATGGGACCTACATAGTAGATTACATTATTGTAAACAACTTATATCCAAACCGTTTTTGTGTAACACTAAAGGTTCTTGCGTAATAGGCCAAAATGACTAAAACTGAGTAAACATTGGGCTCCATTTTGGTCGCCATCTTTAATGGTCAAGGTTTTCAGCCTGACACCCTTCAGAATCTTAAAGTGCACATCCTTTTGAGTAGGTTCCAGGAAAATACTGCCCTCAAAATGCAAGGCATATTTTATAATATTCTCTTCGTATTTCCATATATGTATTAAGTGCATTTTTAAACTATAACATGCAAAATTAAACCTATTTTTCCAGGAAAACGGCAGCAGATAGCATGGATAACAATTTTTTTTCGAATTCAGCACGCTTTTTCCAGTAAGGAACAACCATAAAACCTTTTGTTGCAATTTGTGGTGGGTTAACCCCCTCTTTTAGCCTGTATTTACTCGTCTAAAACCCATGCACTCGCTCGCTTGTAGAAGCAGCCCCTAAGCTTCACTGCATGGCACCGATTGCAAGGTAGAACTCAAATGACTTTAATTAATGCTGCTTTCAAGTCATTGAAAATGTCTTTATTGGCTTCGCCATAGCTGACTTACAATACAAGTATGTCTTCAGAACAGACGTAGGACCATTATATCGGCGATTATTTGCGTGTGACCAGACTATCGCCTCATCGTGTATACTATACGCACCCCAATTCAACCATCCTTTTGCTCAGTGTCGGATTGGACCCCTTGAGGGCCCCCAGTGCGGATCCTGAAAGCCCCATCCCCCTCCCCCGCCACATCCTTATATACAGGGTGATTTATGAAGTACTGAAAAATAGGCCTGTGGATGTAGGCCTATAAAATGTAGGCATATACTATAGGGGTGCCAAAATTTATTAGCACATGAAACGAAAACCGTCTCTATTAGATTGAACAAAGGTTTTTGTTTCATGTGCTATTAAAATTAGGCACCCCTATAGTACATGCCTACATTTTATAGGGCTACATTCATAGGCCTATTTTTCAGTACTTTACGAATCACCCTGTACATTCAGGGGGCCCTTTCTTGGCAACTCGTTATACGATTTTGGCTTTGAAAAGCTCCCGAAAACCCAGTTAGGGGAGTGTGGGGGAGTGCTGGAAGCTGAAGCATTTTACGTTATTTCAGTGCCTGACGGTTTCTGTCATTTTCTGCCAATCATTGAGCACATTTGCAACAAACGGTCAAGGAAATTTTGGTGATTTTTCTTATTCGTTTTTTAGGATGGAAGGTTCGGAAAAACGTAATTGTTACTAAATCGTGTGTTTTTAGACATTTTCTTTGCGAATTAAATTAATCGAGTTCAGTTTAGACTATAAGGAATGACCATGAAATGCTGTGGGCCCCAGCCGGAGGCAGAACAAAATAAAAAATTTCCAGATTTTAAAGCAGCAACATGCGTATAAAAAATGAAACGTTGAAAGATGAAATCTTTCACTCAGTTTTGTCCAACACAATTTGAGGTATGATTGGAGAAAAGCTTCCACGTCTGAAATCGACACGCTCCATTTTTATTTTTTCTTCCTTGATTTAGAAGGTCTTAGGATTGTTTTTGCATTCAATTTCGGGACCATGAGTCTCGTGCTTGGAAAAAAGATAACTAATTAAAGGGTTAAACCTCCCATCGCCATTTTTCTCGATCCACCACATCAAGTACAACCCCAAAGGTCTATATTTCCTTACCGTTAGTCAATCCCTTGGTAAAAATCCGTTCTAAAATACGGCGTCTAGGAGATTTTCTGATTTACTGTATCCTATTAGGCTTTGCACGCTTAAAATAATCATGACGTTTCATGCCTGTGTGTGCATGTCCTAATTTTCTAATAATTACCATGAAATCAAAAATCTAAAAGACTAACGCGGTAAACATTAAAATTAATTATTCCAATAGATCGCCGAAGCAAAATTATAAGACACCAGCCTAGAAAATTATAAATTGTGATGTTAAAATCCGAGAATCATTCCGGTTTGTGACGACACAATCTTTAACTTGAT
Organism: Lithobius niger; assembly: GCA_023313725.1. Taxonomy (NCBI): domain Eukaryota; kingdom Metazoa; phylum Arthropoda; class Chilopoda; order Lithobiomorpha; family Lithobiidae; genus Lithobius; species Lithobius niger. Next base: position 107,975 of record JAHWFP010233681.1, on the reverse strand, counting down.
GCTGTTTCGTGTACTATTCCCAAAGCCAACCGAGACAGCAGCTACGTTCCTCGCTGCGAGGAACGCAGCTACCACCCCAGCCGACCTTGGCTCTGGTAAATCCGCGGATGGCGATCTGCGCGTAACTGTTATAAGGAAGGTGGTATGTTATAAGACAGGCCGGGTGTCCCTTTAAATATCTTTCCTCCAAAGTCTCTGGCTGGGAGAACTACAGTGAAGCAATCAGAAACGATCAGGGGCAGCGTTTGTGTTTGCATTTGCAGTGAAAACACATCGCATTGTAAACTTTACTTTCAAACTGACCGAATGATGATGCTAATTAACCAGTGAACATTATCGGATTTTGCAACTCGACAACTCCAAACTGCCAACTGTCTTCTCGGACGTGGGGGAGGGGAGAAGCTCCCCAAATTCCCCCAGTCGCTACAGCCCTGTCTAGTGTCTATAATGAAGAACCCCTCCCCCCATTTATGTAATAGACGGTATTATTTTATAACACATTAACGTTACACCAAACAACTCAATACAAAAAAAAAAAGGCTTGCGCCTATAATTCTAATTGCCTGTGCTCCTTTTTTTCTTACTCTTTTTTATTGTATAAAAACACGAAGAGTGCGCTGAGATTAGTATCGACAAGAAGCACGTCTTCTGCTGTGTTAAACCATGCGCAATGGCTGTTTGCCGTGACGTCACCAGGAGTTAGCCAATGACGAACGAGAACAACGGCTGTTTGGCTGTCTGATTGGACTACCCCAGTCACGTGTATGCACGTCACAGCAAACAGCCATAGCGCGTGGTATAGTTTGATCCAATGCATGGGACAGCCGCGTTACGTGCGGCCTACCTACTTCCTTTTTCCACTTCCTATCGCAAACATTTACGGGTCTTGCGCCCTGGCTTGGGGCCCCCGCCGGGCCCCTCAGGCCTTTGGGCCCTCGGCGATCGCCGACTAGCTGACCTGGCCAGTCGGATACTGCTTTGCTGTAACTAATGTTTTTTTTTTTATTATTTTACAACATCTTAACAAAATATGTTTAATACACTTAGGACTAGGCCTAAAAGTATGGCTTTGTTTTTTTTTATAAAATATCGGAGAATTCCCTGAGTTTCAAATGTTTAAATTCCCTGACTTTTCCAGGTTTTCCAGGTTGGTGGGAACCCTGTACACAGTTTGAATTGTTTTTAGTGTCAACAAAGTTGGGATTGGGTTCTTGCTCCCTAAAAAAGTAAAAAACAACCAGGGGTGCCTACGAAAATTGATTCGAATTGAGTTACTCAGGTTTCTTTTGGATCATGGAGTAACTCAAAATAGTCAACCCTGGCGCTCCTGATGAAGTATACACGATCGCTTCACTCCTACGGAGCTAATACATGCGGTCGCGAGATTTTGAGTTACTCCGGGGAGTTGGGTCAATTTTCGAAGGCACCCAACGTTGGAAATGCAACGAATTCTTCCTGCGTTGGAAGCGTCGTGCACTCAGCGGCGTAGGCACAGGGTGGCAAGGGAGGCACTGCCACCGGCCCTCAGCCTCAGGAGCCCCTTCCACCCACTCGAAACAAAGAAAAAATATTTAGATTTAAAAAGAAAGGCTCGTGTGTAGTACACTAGTTATTTAATTTGGTATAAGCTGTATTTTAAAAACTAATTTCGAGCATCCCCGTCCGCACATCCCCCTGTCATTAGAAAACGTGGTGGACCACTAAAAAACGCACAAGCTGAAAAATATCTCTAAATCCAAACTTTTTTCCAAGTTTTTTTTTTTAGAAAAGTGAAAATAGGGACCAATTGACTGGAGTACGAAAAAGTGGCCCCCTATGTTCACTATAAATAAAAAAAAAAAATTAGAAAAGTATGGATTTAAACATTTTTCAGCTAGTGCGATCCTTGCTAGTTCGCCAAGGGCTCTTTCGCCACTGGCCACACCGAACGTAGCTATACCACTGCGTGCACTAGATGTAAACATTAACATCTTAAAATTGGACAGCATAGAATTAGTAAAATGTTGTCTGAAAACATTGGATTGGTCAGCCTATGTGGGTTTTTCTTGTTTCACTAATTTTAAGAACTTTTTCAGGCAGTTCTTCCTTCTCTCTTGTTGCTTTAGTGTGCTTTGCGTTAATTAGTTTCGAACCCGTAAAATATCTCTTAAAATGCAGTACGTTTTGTATTTTTTCCTCCCTGAAGCTTCCGTAGGAAAATTTATTATGTTTCGTAAGTTTAAGTTTATTGTTAATTTACTTATAAACGTAATAAATAAACATAATAAAGAAATTATAATAACAATTAATTAATTACAAATTAATTACAAATAGAATACAACTTAATTTAAAAAAATTACTTACAAACAAATAAAAAATAATATAATAAATAAACACAATAAACATAATAAATTTATACATTTATTTTGTTTCCTAAGTCCATGAGGAAAAGTTGAGCAACATATCCCCTTGAACGCTCTACATTTTACCGCACCAGTTTACCGGCTTTATAACGGTAATTGGGTTTCAAGGACGACGCCTCACATCGCGGTTGAAAACCGCTATTAAGGTACGATCGATTAAAAGCCGTTGAGAGCGAGCTGCTTAGCAAAGCTCCACCACACAACTCCCGAAAAATTAGCTTTACTCATTGAAGAAAAACTTATCTTATATAATTTCAGTATCGTATCATAAAATTTTATTTAATTAAAAGTTGTTTAACAATTATAAAATACTTCCGACAAAAAAAAGCTTTAAATTGAAGCTTTTGAGTATCGCCAAGTCCATGCGACGACGTGACGTCACATCGACGAAAGGAATTATGGTAGCCTTATTTTAGCGATCCTTGAAAACAGATATGACTTTAAAAATTTGTGCATTTATTTCAAACTTAAAACTATTGTATGCGTGTTTAAAATATATTGTGATAATGACGTTTATTTAGATAAAAATCTTTAAGTACAAAAAAAAGCATAACAAAATTTAAAATCATATATTTACGCAGTTAGGTTTTGCTAAATATCGATTCCTGCTCTGCGCTTATTCGTCGCCGAAAGTAGTTCCAGCAATGGCGTCGTTGTTGGGTGGCTTTGGTGTGTGAGTTGGGACCACCATTTTGTTACATTTGAGCGAAAATAACGTTCGTAAACCTCTCTAACCGCCATTTGAAAGCAAGTAGGGGCTCGCAGAAGATTCCAAATCGTCGGAAAGGAGAAATTTGAACCAAGATGACGCAGTTTTTGCCACCAAACCTCTTGGCTTTGTTCGCTCCTCGCGATCCCATTCCCTACCTACCACCTTTGGACAAATTACCGCACGAAAAGAAAACTAGCGGTTACAATGGAGTCGGGCAATATTTGACGTTTTTTGAGGTAAGTATTTCGTGAAACGACGTAAATTAAATAACGTAATGAGGTTGGATGAGTGAAAACCACGTTTCGGCGATTGCTGTATGTGGAATGTGCGCTCAAAAAGCACCTTCCCCGCTGCATTCGAAAGCGCCAAAGATGGTTGGCAATTGTGGTAGGCGGTTTGCGCACGTGTGTTCATGGTATGTTTTTGTGGTTGTCGGTTGCTTTTATTTTGTGTGTTTTTTCCCCCCGTCTGGGGTAACTGAAAAAGTTCTCTCTGAATGCTGCTATGATGTTTGTCAGCTCGCAATTTAGCGTCGCCAAATAAAAATTTTGTAGTTCCTCTGGTTTGCGTTAGGCAGGTTTGTGTGTGCCTTGCCTTGCTGTTTTCGGCTGTAGTGTAATTTGTAGAGAAAATTAAAAAAACTCTTGCCGTATCGTAGAATCCATTGAGACCAGTGAGCAGGTCACACAAGTTTAGTCAACTTTGTGGTGTGGAAATAAGCAAAAATACAGGGGCGCCTTCCATGTCGATTCCAACCTGCTCACCGTCTGCAACCTGTATGTCATTTTGGGGCGGGGGGGGCCCCGGTGCTGCTTGTCTCAAAATTTGCTTTGCTCTACAGACGCTGGTTTGCTGTTCGTAAGGTGAACGTAGTGTAAGCTGGCAAGTAGGAAACAAAAAAGGGCACCTTTCCACAGGCATTTCAAGTGTTATTTTTTTTGTCACTTCCTGCCGGTTTATGGGCTGGAAAATTGTTCATCCACATTGGAACATGAAAACAATACTGGCTCGTTCCCGACTCCCGCATGGCAGTGCACCATGACTTGGGTAACAGGGCTCAAGAAATCTTTAACAAAATTGGGTGCCAAGTTGGCTCCTAATCAATATTTTTTAGTCGCCAACAGTCTTCCCCCCCCAAAAAAAAAATTAAAAATTTCTCGGGCAAAAATATTTGTCAAATCATGAGAGATGATTTTATTTTTATTTTTCATTACCAAAAATGACCACAAAGCAGGTAAGTTTTTTTTAGTATTAAAAAAGGGAAACTTTAATAATGAAAAAGCCGGTAAAAATAAAATACTAAAATGTAGTGTGCATTCATTAAAACGGCATCGACCTAAGTAAACTGATTCAAATCATTCATTACCAACAACTGAAAACTACCAAGTATGTGTACTTTTTGTTACTCTTCTGTAAACAAGGATAAAAGTTTTTGTATGTATTTATTGTAGTATCATTCTCGCATGAAAACTGGAAATTATGAAACAAATTCAAAACAAATGGATATTATGCACTTAATTTCAAATAATTGTCAAACCGGAGAGGGTTTCCAGGTCCACATCCTCCACGTCCTAAAACAAACGTGCATCCCTAGTAATTCAAAATAGGGTCTAGCCAAAAAACTTAAAAAGCGGTTAAATGACAGGGGAAAAATTTACTTAGCTTACTCTGATTGCATTCCCTTCGCTCCAACCCTTCCCAATGTCGGTCGCTACTCGCCATTTGGCGAGTGGAAATCAACAGTTGGCGACTTGGAATTTAGCCTTACTCGCCAAATCGGCGACTAGCTACAGAGCATCCCACTAAAAAAGGGGTATCTCTGGAACCGTATAAGTTAGAGACGAACGGTTTGCGGCGTTATGCTCAGATTTATAAGGGCTATATAACTGGATTTTTTGCGTAAATACTGGAGTTTAAGAAAATTACACAATTTTGTTAATGCATAAATTAGAGAAACCTTTCATCATACAAGAAGTATTTGGTATGTGGCGAGTAAAAATTGTGAAATGGCGAGTGCTTGGTAAGGTCTACTGGCCAAGCGGCGACTGCTACTGGATTGACATTCGGAAGGGTTGCTTCGCTCCAACAACTGATACTTGGTAAAAGACACAAGGAACACGTGATTTAAAATTACCCCAATATACTCGTACAGTTTTCTGACCCATTCCCACTCCCAGCACGGAAAAAAGGCTTAAATTAAGTGGATAAGCTTCCATTCCAGATTCGTGAATTTCCGTGAATAAACTTTTTAAAAGAAATATATACCAGTGGCAACCCCTAAAATTTCATTCAGGCACAATCGAAGCTAGCTTTACTCCAAGTTACTTGGATTTGTCAAAACGATCACGCTAGCAACGCAAAAGCAGATGTTGACAAATTGCTCTTAAAAGTTAACTGAAAGGTGCACCTACTACCAGTAATATGCAAGATAGAGTTGGAATAACTGAAGATACTCAAAATGGTAGACTAAATGTTGTATTGTTACTAACAAAGTAAAAAAAATATAAGAGAAAATTATATATTTACTTTCGATTTATTTTTTTTTCAAGTTTAGTGACCTAACCTCGATTGCTTTTTCCCGGTTGTCAACGTACAGAGCACATTTCCGATATCTACTAGATGAGCCAAGCACAACACACTCAGCAGTTAATAATTAAAATAACAATTTTCATATAATTTATAATAATTTTAATATAATGAATTTTGGAAAACTTTGTTAAGATCGCCAACTTCCAGCATCATTGTGCTGGATTTCTGATTTTCATATTTTCACTGCTTATCGTTGCTGACCTTTGTTATTGGGCTTAGGCTACTAACGTTTTACAGTCACCAGAATTAAGTAAATAATAGCACCGTGAGTAAGAAGTTAAAACATTCCCTGAAAATAACGCTGCGGCTGCGATCTACTTTTGTTTTTCACGAGATGTTAATAAAGAATGTATTGTTAGCAAATTCTATACAGAAAAAGGGATGGGAAATTCGCCACAGTGGCTACTTAAGATAATATTTTGTCACCATTACCAAATTTTTATTCGCATTTGGCGACCGTATTTCTTGAGCCCTGTTGCGTAAAGTCTACTACTCCTTTGAAAATGTCACGTCACTTAGCCTGCTTAAAAAAAAGAAGGAAAAAGATAGTATTCGCCCATTAATAAAACGTTCGCCACTAATTTCGCTAATTTACAATCGACAAATCTTCGTATTTTCTTCCCAGAAGCATAATTTTCTGCCACTGTCTGCGACATCAATTGTCGGAAAAAAATTATCTGCAGCTAATCTGTTTTTTTTTTTTTCCGTCTGGTTACCACACATTTTTTGGTTTTTACTGAATTACCTTTCACTGCTTTATCCCATTGATCTGGCTCTTCCACCAACGGAAAGGCATCGTCGAGACGGTTAAAATGGTGTATTGTACTGTCCAAATCGGTCAAAAATTGACGAAACTGCAAAAATTTGGTCAAAACGGCACTTTTGTCTGCGTCTGTGCCAGATTATCTGCGACATTGTCGCACGTCGCACCCCTTTCTGCCTTCGGGATTTTCATCAGGCTTTCTCAAGGACTGTCGAACTGGTTACTCTTCTACTACTTTGACTTCAACATTTTTCAAAGTTTGAATTGGCTCACGACTGTAGCCTCTAGTTTTTACAAGGTAGGCTCACATCGGTCGCGAGCCAATTCAAAATTGGAAAAACGTTCAAAATGGAAGGCAAAGTAGTAGACGATGTAACCAGAGTTCAACGCAGTCCTTGGGGGAGCCTGATAAGACAAACGAAGATTTGTCGAAAATTAGCAAGACTTGCGGAGAGTCTTCGTCATCTTCAAAACAACAACAACACAATACCACCAACGAAGAACAAACTCAGTTCAACAATTAAATTTTGAACTAAAATTTAATTGTTGAGCTAACTTCATCTCTTCTTCAGAACACCAAAACCACGAAAAAATTAGTTTACATCACAACATCTTTCGTCGTATCCAAATTTGAACTCTAGCATCAGCAGGACCACTGATCCTGTCGGTGGATCTGGACTGCCCACTCTTGTCCCAGGGGTGCGCCAAGTTGAGGCCTGACCAGAAGGTTGATGTTGGTGTAGCTGAGGAATGCTATGTTCGTGATTGGAACTCCATTCATCTCTAGCACTTTGAGATGAACGTAGTTCCACTCATGAACATAGCGTCCCCCAGCTACACAAACATTAACCAGCTGGTCAGGCCTGCACTTGGCGCTGCCCTGGATAATGATTGGTCGTTCCTGATCCATTGGCAGATCAGTGGTCCTGCTGACGTGCGCGAGAGTTCAAATTTGGATACAACGAAAGATGTTGTGATAGAAACTAATTTTTTCGTGGTTTTGGTGTTAATTCTGAAGGAGATTAAAGTTCTCCAAAAATTTAATTGTTGAACTGTGTTTGTTCTTCGTTGGTGGTATTGTGTTGTTTTTGAAGATGTCTTTGAAATACATCGTCAAAATAAACACCGTGTCAACTGGTTACCGGTGTTTTTTTCAAGAGTCTTCGTTTTGAAAATGAGCGAATTTAGTGGTGAACGTTTAAAATAAATGTGGTTAGTTTCAATAACGAATTTTTTTAGTGGTATTATTCATCCCAATATCTTTGGAAGTTTTCGACAGTCTGGTTTTTCTGGAGTTGGAGGTGCTCTGAATGACTGTTGTCAGGCTATTCCATCAGCGCTCATTTCGTTGTAATTGTTGTTCTGCTTATTCGAATGCGGGGCCGTAGCGTCTGATACTTGCAGGGCCGGTACACCATTTTTCCCCGCAGCTAATTATTAAACTCGCGTCTCAGTAAAATCTGGATGCTTGGGTTTGAATAGGGCTCAGACAAAACCTGGAGAACCTGGAAATATCAGGGAAAATGAAAATAGAGCCAAAATCTCGGGGGAAACAAGAATTTCTTTAAAAACCAAGGACATTTGAAAAAATGTCTGTCTGATCTGCAAGTTCAATTGAATTAGTAGATCGGAAACAAAATCCTAGGATACAGTAGTAGCAAATATTTTAATGTGTGCTTTAATATGTCCAAGTATTTTAGATATTACTAGAACTATAAACCACAGCTACTGCCTGGTTCCCTAACTAAGCATATTGTAAACACCTGGAAATGAGGGATATTAAGAATAAAAAATTTGTCTGAACCCTGTTGAATGTCCGTGGATATTCATCACAGCCTTCTCTCGGCTTTGGTGTTCAGTAGCCAGGGATTCTACACTTTTCAGATGCACATCAATTTTAAGAGTTAAGACTGAGGGGTGTCAACGGTGCCGAGTTTTCTTATGGTGGACTGCATTGTTATTCGTTTCGATTTCATTCCTGGTGTCGGCTATGTTCTACTTGACTCCTGTGCGTACCATTTCTTGTTTCTGCGACTTACAGAAAAGGATGCGCACGAGGCTCAAGCAGCACATGGCCGACACCAGGAATGAAGTTTCAACGATTGGTATTACAAGGAAACTGCACCAAATAAACTGGAAACGCACCGTGACATTCCTCAGTCCAGTTCCAAATGTGCATAGGAGAAGCCTAGAATCCCTGGCTATTCAACACCACAGTTAAGAAAAGGCTGTGTTGATGAATATCCTGGAACCTTCATACCAAAGCATCCAGATTCTGCTGAGAGGCGAGTTTAATAAGTTACTGCAGGAAAAATGGTGCACCGGTCCTGCAAGTATCGGAGACTACGGCCCCGCGTCACATTCAAATAGCAGACAAAAGATCACGACGAAGCGAGCGGTGATGTAGTAGCCTGACGAAACTGTCGAAGATTTGCAAGGATGTTGGCATGAATAACATCTTTTTCCTGTGAAATCTTAGCATACAAGACATACAGATGGACTCAAATGTTCAAAAGTAAGTGATGTTACATTTTTAAAGGGGTAGAATTTACACAAATCACGGTGCATTGTCATGTGCAGTCAAGAAGGAGCCCTTATTTTTCTAATGTTCCCATGCATACAAGTGCCCTCACCAAATGTTACTGGGAAACCATTCTTGGTACCAGTAACCCGTGTTTACAGTGGTAATAAAGAAATCGGAGGAAAAATATACACTTTACCACACGTAGAAACAACAAAAAAAATTCTTTTTAATTTTCGGTGATTGGCGATCACCTTCAGAAAAGAATCTCCATACTCCCAAGTTTACACCAAGGTAACGAAAAACGCGAATGGTCTCGTTTTTTCGTTACCGTGCCGTAAGCTTGTGGGAGTAATGATTCTTTTCTGAAGAAGGGGATCGCCAATCAACCCTCTAGAATGTCATTCCAGTTGCAATCGCCACTTGGCCAGTAGACCTCATAAAGTACTCGCCACATGCCAAATACTCATGCACGATGCATGGTTTCTCTAATTTATGCATTTACAGAGATGTAAAATTTTCTTTTACCCCACAACTATTGAAGAAAAGGCTGTTGTATAGCCCTTAGAAATCCGAGTAGAACGCCGCAACCTAGCTTATACGGTTCCCAAGATATCCCAATTTGAGCTTCATTTTCTATTGCTAGTCGCCATTTTGGCGAGTAGGGCTAAATTCCAAGTAGCCAACTGAGGATTGTCATTCGCCAAATGACGAGTGGCGACCGACATTGGAAAGGGTTGTCACCATTCACCAAAAATTTGGAACTTTTGCTGTTGGTCTACGTGTGTGGTAAAGTGTATATTTTTATTTTCCCTGGGAGACCATAAACAACATGACTTGACAATTCTTGCAGTACTTTTATTGTTGATCTAGTGTGCATGGTGGCCAGGTCTAGGACGTAAATGTGTCACAAATAGGATAGCCTATAAAGTTGCAAGCTAGCCAGCCAACAGCACCTGTCGGTCTTTGTTGACTACACACTTATGCTGGTGATTATTCACTGAGGTAGTCAGTCTTTTAATGTCTGGTGTTCATAAGCGTTTGCGTGATCGTGGAACACAATGTACACACACCTGTACATTTTCGTCTCTTCCACACGGTTATTTTATTAACTAGCCTAAAGTTAATAACACTTGCATGCATAAATTGTCGAAAGCTGTTGCTTTTGTTTTCGAGTCCTACGGTTGGCCATGGGCATGTTTCTAAACAGAGGAAAGAATCACGCCCCACAATGTCATCAAAACCGATCAGTTTAGAAACAGCACTGCCCTACTTGTCGTTCTCAACATTAGAAAAATTAGCAATAATCGCTGCCACGTCTATTTTCAGTGAGAGAAATGCTTGTTAATCTCTGTTTAACTGGATTTTGTTTCTAAATTCAGACATTTTCCATCTCACTTCCTACAGTTTAGAAACATGACCATCTCATTTCATCTACTACCGGTAGATGGCAGCCATGTTGGGTCAGAAAGTGAGTGAGAAAAAACCGGCCTCACTTGCCTCAGCAACATCTCAGCTCCACGACGTCATTCTTACGTAAAGTGGGAGGAATTTGAATCAGTCGCCTCGAGTTAAACAGTTTTTCTCACTTCCCTCTAGTTTAGAAACAGCACCCATTGGTGGGGCACCAGCAGCGCCAATGCTTGCAGTGACGGGAAGTGTAACGGTTTTTGCTTGGTTTTGCCTGGTGTCAAGTGCTCTGGCAGGCCAAGGTAGGTTTTTTGGGATGAATTGTAAGAGCTTTGAAGGGTCCTGGTGTGAGTGGTATTTTTTGTTGATTACGAGTGCAAGGCATAGTTTTTCATGAGTTTCTCCCAGGATTAATTGAAGTTTCTTCCAATTTTGGGAAGTGGCCTGTATTGATTTTCTAAGTTTTTTGCTTCAACTTATATTGGCAATTTTTTTTTAGGTTTGATGTGCAGTTTTTTGACAGCTCTTGCATGGAATTTTGTTGGCGATATTGGCTATTTGTTGGGTACTGGGTTCTATTTTCTTCGTGTGTTTGCCTCAAGAAGAAGGTGCGGATATGGTTAAATTTTTTTTATTTTTCAGAAATGGGACCCAGGTAAGGAATGGAAGTTGTTTTGAGTTAGGTCTGGGTTTTCCCCCTTGACATTTTTGTGAATAGCCGTTGTTTACAAGTTTGGATGTGTAAGGGCTTTGGTTTTTTTTTTTTTTCCTTTCGTTGGTGATGATAATATTGGTTTTCACTGCTGTTGGGTGATGGGAGTTGAAGGTTGGGTTACTCATTGTTTCCAATTGTTTTGAATCAAGTTTGTTCTGGCATCCATTTGGCTCTTTTTATTTTGAAGGCTACGGTAGAATTTTTCTGTTTCCTTCTCTATTGCAAAACATAACTTTTCGATAAGACACCCATCTGCCTTTGTCAGGCTATTCTAAGGTGTCTACTGTCCTTTGGTTATATCTCTGCTTTGTGTTAGCGATTGAATTTGGAAGTTCGTGTAGCTATAGACATGTTCGAACAGGGAAATACACACTTTCGAATCGAAATTAACACGGACAAATTCATGGTCAGCTAATTTTCAACAAGTATATGACTTAATCACACAACATTTGTCTTACTCTTGCAGTGCGGGCATCATGAAACTCTGTGTCAGGGTAGCCCTCGTTCGACAGTCTTTGACTTGAGTTTCACATTCCGAGCGCGTTTGTCATGTAGCCTCTGATATTTACAAGGATGAACTCTTTGCACTACTTGCTTTACCCCATTTGCGTACAGGCAGTTCATTCAGGTCTCTGCCGACCAAGTGCATTGCATTGGGGTTTGAAGGACCTTTGGTGTTCATCAGTGGACAATTTTATTGGATGGCAACTTACTTAGGCCTATGCGCCGAAGGTGAATGTCCCTCTCTGTGCTGGCACAAATTAGCGTCTCTGTCCTCTTCCATCCAATCTCGTGATTTGTTTCCATGCCATGGGCTGCAGTACTAATATGTTCGACTTCATTCCTTGTGTTGCCCGTTAAATGTTTACTCCATCGCCAATACAGACTGCTTCGCACCCGTTGCATGGAACTGTATAAACACCCTCTCTTGTGTTCCAGACTTGTTCCATCAGCTCCTCATCCTTCACCATTTGTCTTACTACCTTGCAAACCCTAAGGGGTGGATCTAATTCTCTTACGCATCATCCTAGATTTTAAGCGTTTTTCTTTACGGAGGTATGTTCTGATGCCTTTCCTACACAGGACCTTTTGAATAGGCTCGCTAACTCCTAGAAAGGTAAGTCCAGTCCTCAGCGCTTGCTCCAAAGTGTCAAAATCATGTCTTTTCTCGCGCTTTCCTTGTTGTTGACCATCCCAATTGATTTCTTGACCAACTTATTCAAAAGGCCTGCTGGGTAATCCATCTTGATACATTTGCCTTTTACCTCATAAAGATGGGGTCATACCAGCTCTAGAGTACTGTAATTTCTGACAAGACGAAGGAACTCCAAAGAGGCAGCTAAAATACATAGCGTAAATTGAGTTCCTGCGTCTTGAGATATTCCAGTGCTAAAGAGGTGGCGCAACCCCATCTTTAAGAGGCAAAAGGCAGATGTGGTAATGTGGGTTACCCAGCAGGCCTTGTGAATAAGTTGGTCAAGAAATCAATTGGGATGGTCGACAACAAGGAAAGCGTGAGCGAGAAGAGGCAAGATTTTGATACTGTGGAGCAAGCGCTGAGAATTGGTTTTAACTTCCTAGAGAGTATTCAAAAGGTCCTGTGTAGGAAATTGATCAATAACATACCTCTGTAATGAAAAATGCTATGTAGGATGATGCGTAAGAGAATTAGCTTCACCCTTAAGAGTTTGTCAAGTCTCACAAAAGCTGAAGGACAAAGAGAGGGTGTGTATGCAGTTTCATGCTATGGGTGCGAATCGCTCTTTATCATGGAGAAACGAGGAAAGGTGTGAGAAAAAGAAACCATATCAACACTGGACACATCCCAAAATGGGAAGAAACTAAAAGTAATAGTCAGAAAAACTTAACGAAGACCGACTTCTGGACTCGACACGGCAACTATTGAGATCAACAGATATTCTTGACATCAAGATCCTTCAAAGCTATCCTACAGCACCCAAAAAATTCCTACCTTGGTCTGGCAGCGGACTCGACACCAGGCAAAACCAAGCAAATATTACACTTCTGGCCACTGCAAGAATTGGCGGTGCTGTAACCCCGCCAATGGCGAAATGTAGAATTCGAAAATGAAAGCAGTGCAGCGTTGGAAAATTAATGCATGTAACTATTTTTTTTTACTTAAATTTTATATAACCGTGTGGAAAAAAACTTAGCAAAACTGTATGGCAGCAACCAATTTCTTAGAACAAATATATAGGCCATCCGTGCGAGACTTGTGAGTGCAGCTATTCTCTTAAATCTAGTTTTCTCTAAAAACCAACGGTGTGCAAAATGGAACTTGGTGCGGGACTGCGTCTTGTCTTTTCAGTTTAATTTTGACCATCTACATGCCCGTGCAAGTGAGTGGAGCTCTTTGTTAAAACTTGCATGGGCAATTTTAGGTAAAGCTTTCACTATACTACTATTGGCTGCGTCTTCTGAATAATTGTCTGTTCATGATTTTTATTTTTTCTTCTTGGTTTTTTTTGGGGGAGGGGGGCTGTGTTCTAATCAAGTAGCTACAACCAAAAGGTGAAGTAACTACCTCAAAATATTTTCCGTGTTTTCGCATCCACGTGTGCTGGTCCTCTCGAAAGTTTTACCTTAAGTTACCCAAGCTAAATTGTAGTACGGTGTTAGTGATTAAGAGGAAAGTTTACACAATTTTGAAGAAGCGTAGCAAAAGTGGCGTGATGGTAAATTTCACGGGATATCATGTGTCGACTAACTGGTTTGTGTAGCCTACAAACATTATGGCCGGTCAATAAATTTGTGTTAAGAATTGTTTCAAGTAGGCCTGTGTATATTGGCCCTAGTCTTACTGCTTTTCAACCAGCAACATTCCTGCCTAGCCTAGGAGGTGTCGTCAGTCAACTTGTTGGCTCAGGTTTGCCAATACTCCAGGCCAATCCATCTCTTGGTTCCTAGATAATAGCCTAGAACCTATGTTTGCTGCTAAATTGGTTGTTGCCGTTCCCCATCGCTCGTTTGCTACTGGTTAATCCTTTCAGGCCATTAGCCTAATCTAGCTATTCGCAAGAAACGAGTGCGGGCTACTACAGTGGGGATGGCCATTGTGACCACCTTGATTCGATTACCTTCTGCTTGACGTCCTGTCTCAAGGGTCATGTGTCATGAACAAACCAATCGGCGCTATTGATCAGAGCTGCGGAGTTGAGAAGTTACCATGGTTTGAGCCAAATCATGGTCATTAAACAAAAGCAATTTCATAGCCTATCATTTTGGCTACACCACAGCAAAAAAAAATCGATAGAAGATACTGAATTGAACGAAAATACGTGTTCCCCTATTCATTCGGAATTGCACCTAGGTTGTAAAACCTGACGAAAGTTACGGTTGACGACGTCGTACTAGTATTTGGCGGTAACCTACCAGAAATTTTTCAGCTGGTGCCGGTACCAAGCCTAGTACCCCGGTACTCTGTTGTCTCCGGTACTTATGAAGGAGGTGGTATCTGGTATTGCTGTGGTGTAAACACCCGATTTTTAAATAATATATTTAAAAATGTGTTTTGTTGATATACTATAGTTTTAATGGGAAAAAAAATTATTGATCTCCTCACTTAATCTTATACCACGCGCCAAGGCTGTTTGCCACGACGCGCGTGTCACGCGACTGTGCTAGTACACTCAGACGGCCAAAGACCCGCTGTTTTCGTTCGTCAGTGGCTGACTCATGATGACATCACGGCTAACAGCCATGGCTCATGATGTAATTAAAGACGACATATTTAATGAAAACTAAAAACCGTCTTCCAAATGAAAACAATGCTCGTCATATGACTGTGAAAGTTTGTCAAATTAGTCACAATTCCGAGAATTATGTAGAATATTACCGCTAAACTTCACAACGAAGACACTTGTGAAATTTGTCTTGTGAATTTTCAATGGCAAACTGCCTCCTTCCTCAGGCACTTTTGACAAAGTATCGTTCTCTTTACACCTACATCGTCTGCCACGAATTTCTAACCGCCAACATCGTCCTTGGCATAGAAATTCGTGGCAGACGATGTAGGTGTAAAGAGGCCGATACTTTGTCGAAAGTGCCTGAGGAAGATGGCAGTTTGCCATTGAAAATTCGCAAGACATTGAAAGTGTCTTCGTTGTGAAGTTTAGTGGTAATATGCCACATAATTCTCGGAATTGTGACTCCGTCTTCTAAATTTTTAGTTTACTATCGAAGTAGATTTTCAAATATAAACAAACGCTGGTTGAAAAGCAAATTTGGCTCCACTTAGGTGCATTGTTTTGAATTCCAATTTTACCACTGTTGATCTTTAACTGATTGCTGGACTGCTTTTCAAGATCCCTACAACACAAGGATTAAATGAAGTATTGTCATAATTTTAGCACCTTTGTTTGTATTAAAACAATGCACAGTATTTGGTACCGTGAGAACCAGTTTACTGCCCAACACTTCGTCGTACATTGACAGAAATGTGGACCTAGGAACCGTCAATTGCTCCTCATGTGCAGGTGGAGCCATAATGTGTTTTTTTTGGTGGGGGGGGGAGGTATCTCTACTGAACTCCGTATTTGACAGTGTGTTGAGTTTGTTCTTACCTTTGTTCCGACTGCTCACGTCTTCTCCGTCGTCGGCGTAGGGCAGCTGCGGCGGGAGCCTGTGGTTCCTCTGGTCTCACCTTCGGGGGCATGTTGCCGCCGCCTCCACCCTTTCAAGATGGGGACCCACAACGGCCATGGTGGCAAGAACTCCACTCGCTCACACCGCCACGCTGCTTAACTGAGCCAACCTTGGCCGCAGTTCAGTTCTGGAATCGAAACAGATTTTCAATGTTGGTTTGTTACAGGGATGTCAATCGTTGGCACTACCGCTATTATTGTGTGCTAAGTCATCATTTGGCGAATAAATACAGTTGGTGGATTAAATTTTAGCTTTTTGCCTAAGCGGCAAAATCGAGCAACAAGAATATTTCTCTGGAACGGTGCTATGGTTAGTGAATAATATTAATGCCCGAACAAACAGAACCAAACATGGCCGAACAGAGGAGGTGTTTGGTTCGGTATTCAGCCTTTCAAAAGAAAAATATCGAGCTGAACCTATTCCCACCAATTTTAATGTTTTGAGTACCCTATTTTGAAAGGTTTTTCGTCAGCTTTCTGATGGTCCACACCACAAGTTCCTAGCTCGAACGGCTTTGAAATTAGGAGAGTGTAAAAGGAGAGATTTCTTTATGCTTCATGTTCATGTGAATAACTACCTGCATTTGAGAAACTTGTGCTTTGATAAATATATGAATCTTTGCGAACTAAGATTAGTTTTCAATTTTATTTTAAAGGTTGATTGGGTTGGTACATATTTTTGTTCGGTGTTCGGCTCGCTTATTGTTTGTTCGGTGTGGCCTTAAAAATTATGCAAAAATTGAAAAAGAGAAGAAAAAAAAACATGCATGGTGGAGAGTAAAATAGAGAGATTTTGTTCTCCGTAAGTCATATTTTGAGGTATGTGAAGCTGTATCAGGCCAAACAAAAAAAAAAATATATTTGGTTTGCATTACGCAGTGAAAAAAAAAATAGGATCGGTTGGTCGGAAAATTCTTTTTTGTTTTGTTACCGTACTAAATCACAAAGTCTTTACTTCAAAAATTGTAATTTAACATATTTTTAAGCAATAAAGGTACATTCATGTTTACGGAGCAATATTTTTCCTTTTTCCTGGAAAGATTTGAACTATTTTTGTATCGTAGGATGGAGCGTCAAAATAGGGGGGGGGGGGCGGATTTTTTTCCCCCTTGGACGGAAAAAAGTTTGAGTCGGTCGGGTAACGCGAACCATACCATTTTTTTTGTTTGGGCCCCAGTGGTTTGTGGTGGATGGATCTGAAACCGATTCGGATTTTTTTTTGATGTTTGAAAAATTCGATTTGCTTTAAATTTTTAAATAATTATCACTTTCTACGTATAAATGACATCAAAGCTCCTAAGTCATTTAAAAAAAAGAAAATGGTAAAGGAAAATGGTGCCATGGCCAGACCCAACCCTCGCCATTTGGGGAATGGAAATCAGCCGTTGGCGACTTCGAACTTAACCTTACTCGCCAAAATGGCGACAAGCAATCGACAATGACACTGAAAGAGCCATATCTCGGGAACCGTACAAGTTATAGACGAATGGTTTGCAGCATTATGCTAAGATTTTTAAGGGCTACGTTACTGCTTTTTCTGCATTGACACTAGGGTTAAAGAACATTTTACAATTTCGGAAATGCATAAATTAGAAAAACCATGCATTGTGCAGGATGTATTTGATATGTGGCAGTAAACAAATGATGGCGTTCTTTACGGTGAAAAATTACAATATTTCCGAGACTTTATTTCCAACTTGTTAACACTCATCTTCACCAAGTTAAGATATTAGATCTTTCAAAACTCGATCTCACAATATCTTGAGAATTTTCGACAGCTTTAGCAAGTTTGGTGGTATAACTGCTTCACGTCTGTCTTCCTCAGGCACTAAGTTTCAGTCCGTTCTCCGTCTCCAACTACGTCTTCATTTTGTGTTTTGAAAAACGGCGCCTTCCGTAGCCTCTCGTATTTACGATGTTGCTTGTTCCAATGCGTAGAAGTGACGCACATCTACGAGGACTAGAGTCCCTAGCTATTGTTGAGCACACCAGAAAGCACAAGAAATTAATGAATTTACAAGGGCCATCAAATCCCACCATTAGCCATTTAATAAGCAGAGAGGTTAGCGCTCACCTAGAAACGCATTGGAACAAGCAACATCGTAAATACGAGAGGCTACGGAAGGCGCCGTTTTTCAAAACACAAAATGAAGATGTAGTTGGAGATGGAGAATGGACTGAAACTTAGTGCCTGAGGAAGACAGATGTGAAGCAGTTATACCACCAAACTTGCTACAGCTGTCGAAAATTCGCAAGATATTGTCAGATCGAGTTTTAAAAGATCTAATATCTTAACTTGGTGAAGATGAGTGTTAATCAAGTTGGACATAAAGTCTCGGAAAATATTGGTATGTGGCGAGTAGAAATTGTGAAATGGCGAGTGCTTTCTACTGGCCAAGTGGCGACTGCTACTGGATTGACATTCGAGAGGTTTGGCCAGACCCATGGTCAATGACGCTGCTCAGAGAGTAAAACTAATTTTAATAGTCTACTGTGCAAAGATCCTTGAAATTTGTTGTAAATTAGCCGTGAATAGCAAAGAAGAAAATGGTTACGTCTGTAATGTACGAACCTAAAGAGCATAAAATCAAAAACTTTGCATCAAATATGTCGAGTGGATATCTCGTTTTGAATCCCTTAATTTCGTATCCTGTGAGATACTTACATCCTGTGGGATACATTTGTAGTAATGGCTTTGTGAAGGGTCCCAAAAGACCCTAAGCAGAGCTGGCAAGAACACTCCAGTTTACCCGGTACCGATCCCAGCACCGGTGCTACTGGTCATTTGCCGATACCGTGCCGATGTCAAATGATAATCTAATACAGAATACGTCAGTAATTTAATGGTGTAACAAAAGTATCACTTTTACAGAGGAATTGTTTGCTAACACTTTATAGCTCATGAGATTAAAACGTAGCAGATTGTTTATTTAATTGTTGCTTCATTTTTAGTAGCTTTTGGGAAAGATCTGTCAAATTATTGATGTATTAAAATGCCGATTCTGGAAAAAACAAGCCGATGCCGGTACTTGTTAAACCGATGCCGGAACCATTTCCGGTACTTGTTAAACCGGTGCCGGTCCGAAACCGATATCAATGGTACCTGCAGCCGGTCCCAGTATCAGTAGTGGTATCTGCACAGCTTTACAAAAGGCTAAAAATGGACTTTCTCAGGAGTCGTGACGCCAAATGAATTTTAGAAACCGCATGGCTTAAATTTTATCCTAGCCTACTTTGATTCTTGATTGGCAAACCATGCGTAATCCTAATGTCTATTCCTGCAGTTGCCAACGTGTGCCTTGTGAAGATAAACATTTTTAAAGTCAGTTCTCTAGAGCTGTAATCTAAGCAAAAAGTAAGTTGAAGTAGACCTAGCCTACACTGATTGATTAACTCCAGCTAAATTTTAGTTAAATCTGAATTTATGTTTTGGGGTGTTTTTGTTTTTTTTGCAGAAACAAGAAAATGATACTAGGTTTTTACTGTGAATGAACGAGCGTGATGTGATAGACGTTATTGTACTAGCAGTGCGTACACAATGTTGTTGGCAAAATGCCATTTGTTACAATAAAATTCTATTTATGCCATGGGGGGGGGGGGGGGTTTTTTTTTCTCAATTCCCGTGGGTGGTCATTAGGTTTGATGGGTAGTTGACTAAATAACCAGAATAGACGTAATTTACTTATTTATAATTTAGCTTTATTGCCCTGTCACATTGGAAAGCTGTGACGACGTGGGTGGGGCATGTTGCTGCCAATAAATCCATATCTGGTAAAGCAATCGTGCTATCCTCTGTAAAAGCACTCGTCTGAATTGGATCAATTGGCAAGTTAGACAACACACTTAGCCTTGTCGAAATGCAGATCCTCGTGTTGCGTTGATTTTGCGCCATGTTGGGTTAGGTTTACAAGAGGCTACTGTTGGAGGTTTTGGTAATGATCACTAAAAAAGTTGATGTGCGTGTTCTGGGTTTTGTTGGCTACAGTTGAGTGGAATTTTTGTTGATTGTTCAGCTGGTAATGAAGAGTGGTCAAGGATAGGCTACGTTATTAAATTGCTTTTGAAACATTTTAACTAAATGAAGTTTTCGCATCTCCCTGACTTATGGGGAAGACCTTGTACAGATGACATCATGCAAGAGGGACAAGGCAGGATTCGCTGGAGTGTGGCAGTTGTGGTCGAAGGGAGGGAGGGTGAGAGCTCACTAAATTAGTGACGTCTTTTTATTACTTGCAACAAACCAGGTGAACAACTTTGTAAAATTGTAAACTGTAACTTGAACGGCCGGCGAGCTAGGCTTTTGCCACTGTGTCGTCTCCTTTTGCTGGTCACCGTTTTGGGGAGTACGGCTAAAACTCTTCTCACCAACTGGTGGTTTTCGTTCCCCAAATGGCAAGCGACGACCACAGGATTGTACATTTTCTACTTAGGTTTATTATCTTACTTTTCTGAAGCCATTACTTAAGTTTGCCATTTTTTTCACATTTCTCCACGTTTTGAGAGGTGATGCTTATTGCCGCTAAAGTTTTACAAACAATTGGACCCACAAAGCTTGTAAAAATGTGTTTCTTTTAAGAGCTTAAAATCAAAACTTTTGCATCAGATATGTAGAGTGGATATCTCGTTTTAAAACCCTTAATTTGATTTTGTATCCTGTGGGATATGGCTGTGTGAAGGGTGCCCAAGGACCCTAAGTATAGCCTGCAAGAACACTCCAGTGGTTAGTGTCCTCGTCGCATAACCAACAGAATATCGCGTACACGTGGGTCTTAAAAAAAACCCACTGGAATTACTGTTCCAAATTAAGGAGTAATCCATTTGTACCATCACATTGGGCTAGCCTACTCTAACAGAGTTTGCAAGAAAATGCGTAAGTCGGTGTACAATAAAATTTTTAATGCTAAGCTACAAATTATGGGAACTGTAACCCATTGATTGGCACGACTGTCACCTGTGCTAAAAGGTTCCTGGTTCAAACCAAACCTCAGCCACCCCTGGCATCTTTGGGAATAGAAGCTTCGTGAAAAACTAGGAAAATTGTCACTCTTGCTTTTTGGTGCCACGGCTGGGAGGGCGATAATTCAAAACTAGCAGTAAACATTGAAGCAATTTGTTCCCTACCTTTTGATGATTTGTTGCACTAACTGAAGCCGTGGAACCAGAAGGCGTAAGGAAAAAAAATTTAGTAGGTAACGCCTAGCTTGGAAAATTAGTTCAGGATTGCTTATTTTTTTTGCTGCTTTCTTTTTTTAAAATTCATTACTTTTATTCTTATTTTTGGTGTTTAGAATTTCTTAATTACCCACTTTTTTGGTCCTGAAACCCGCCACCTACTTTTCAGAAGGGTTGCCTAAACCAAGTTTATCTGAATTCCGGGTTCGAGAATATTACTCACTTTTGTAACCTGGTTTTTGAGGAAAGAAAATTTCCAAATTTTAACAAATTTTATGATTTTAAAGGAGTAAGAGCCAACAGTTTGTGAAGTTAGACATTTTGGTTGTTTTTCAAGATGCAAACAGTCGACCCCAGTTCGATTTTATAAATTTCCTAACTGAGCAATCAACATTGTAGATTACAACATGCAGCAGCGGCAGTACAGTGCTCAAGTAATGCTGCATTTGTATTCCCCAGATAGATGTAGCCATTAGGATAGTTAAACGGCGTTATGTCTATTAATTGCACCGCAGCGCTCGAGAGTTTTGACCGTTTCAGCCTTCCTTGGGGACAAAATGGCTACATTTCTTATTTTACTCTCGAGCGACGGGCAGAATTCTTTTGGAGCTTGATCGTCAATTATTCACAAGGTCTCATTACACAAATGTCCCTCAATTAAAAATTGATTCTCCCTCCCATTTTTACAATCCCAGGTGAGATCCGCCCCACCCTATGAGCCCCAATCTCCATTTGATAAAACCGGCGTACCGATGGGTGTATGGGAACGCGCTGCTGGCTGTTTCGTCTAGGTTGTCAGCTTATTATAATGTTCGTAAAGTGATGGATGGTTGGTGTGTGTAGGTGGCAATTTAACTTTCACGTGGCATTTTAGTTCCGCGTGTGTTGGTGGGGCATGTAGTTCAAGTGCGAACCTTTGTTTACGAAAAACTTTCGGCCAGTTATTAATTTAAAGGGAAGATAAGGCAATTTATACATGTTTGTAACAATGACGGGTTTTTTTTTTTTATCCGTTGCCCACAATATTTTATACATTAAAAAGATTATAAATTTTTACCTTTTCTTTACCAGTAAGAAGCTGTTAGGAAAGTGTGCTAACATGTATGTTTAATTTTTTTCCATAAAATAACTGACATTTCACAAAATAAAAACTTTTGAAACAGGGTTGCCACACGCACTTTTTTTACGCATTTTATTTCCGATGAAAATGCTTTTTGTAAATCTTTTTGCTTTTTTCGCTTTTTTTTTTTAATGTTTTTCAAATTATTTCAATGGAATTGCGCAGTGCTGCCTATTGGAAGGTATCTAAGTTATACTGAAAATCCTTGTCAGGTTTTTGAGTTAAAATGCATTAGCTCTGCTGGACCCCACTAGGTGACCTTACAGCGCTTCCCTAAACCTCCTAGCTGCAAGGAGAGGAGGCACAAATTGTTTGTTGGAAATCCCATTCAGAAAATCCTGCCTGCACCTCTCGTGTTATTTCACTTCGTCACCCTATTAAATAGTAAATGAGACTTTTTTTTTCATTCTAGAGTAGGTGCTTAACGTTGTTCGGTGTCAACATTGCTAAATTTTGTACAAATTTTATCTTTTTTTTAGGCCCTAATTTTACAAAATCAGCTTGGGAGGGGGATCCCTCAAATCCCCAAATGTTTTTTTGGTTTGCTGGTCGCTTAGTTTTTTTCTTCCAAACTGTCGTGTGCCAACTCAGATCTGAAATTTGCAAGATTCGGTGCAACCACTGAATAACCACTGTTTTAAAACAACACCTCTTCTACAGGTCAGATCGGAAACTCCAGCCAACTCCAGTAAAACTAAAAATGGGGCATGAAGGCGGGGAAAATTACACAGGTTTCATTCCCTTACTTCAAGTGGATGAGAAGCTGTAATTTTTTTTTTCCCTTCAAGTCGGTTACAAGTCCTTATTTTTAAAGCACAAATAATAACCTTAAAGGTTTAAACTGAAGCTAGGTGAACATACTTCGCTAAGAATGGCAGCTGGTGGTAAGAAATTGTACTAAAATTGGTCAAGCTCGGATTCTCTTTTTATTGTGTAAAATGCTGTATGCACTGAAGTTTTGTTATTTTTGTGTTTAAGAGTTTAAAAGGCCTTATTATTGTAATAGTTAAAGAAGTGTAACGTCTATGCACCGGACTCCCAAGCTTTCTTTCACATTGTACCAGGAGTGTAAAACTTTTGGTAACTAAAGCGGGCTAGCCATTCCTTTTGTCATAAGCATTGTAGACTAGTGCTTCAGGGTATATAAACAGTATATTAAACAATTATGAAATGCTTGTTTGCATGAAAAGACAAAACGTGTGGGTACTGCCAACTGAAGCATTACATCAGGGTTTGGAAAAAAACCCTGGGTTTTTCTGATGTTTTTTCTTTTTCGGTTTTTATCGGGCTTAATCGAGCCTAACTTGGGTGTCTGTCTTAGTCCATGGGTGTTCTATGGTACAGAACTCAACCCTTTCAAATGCCAATCCATTTCGCAATTTTTACTCGCCGCATACGAAAATACATCTTACGTGATTGGTTTCTACGATTTATGAAATTGTACAATTTTTGTCGAAGCCAGGATTAATGTAAAAAAAAGCTGATATGTAGCCCCAATGCCGCAAACTGTTGTCTTTAACTTGTATGGTTCCCTAGACTTCCATCTTAGTGGCATAATCTATTGCTAGTCGCCGTTTTGGCGAGTAAGGTTAATTTCCAAGTCGCCGTTTTGGCGAGTAAGGTTAATTTCCAAGTCGCCAACTAATTTCCTTTCGCCAAATGGCGTGGCAACTGACATGGAGATATGGATGCACCGAATATTCGGTAATTATTCGGTATTCGACCAAATACTGATTTTGGCCGAAAAGTGATATTCGGTATTCAGCCGAATACTCATTTTGGCCGAATAGTGATATTCGGTATTCAGCCGAATAGAGTTAAGGTTTGTTGGTATTCGGCTGAATATTTTTTAGTATAAATTTATGCAATTGTGTGAATGTAAAAAGTTAAGGTAAGCATTTAGTCTTTGGTTTGTGAGGAATTGTCTTAGACATTTCTAAAAGAAGGAAAAAATGATCAAATATGTTTAAATTACAGGTATTCGATTAAGTATTCGGCACAGAACCGAATAATTAGGTATTCAGCCGAATATGTAAATTATTTGGTGCCGAATATTCGGTATTCGGCGGTTTAACTATTCGGTTGTATATTCGGTATTCGGTGTACGGCGAGTTGAGTATTTGGTTATATATTCGGTATTTGGTATTCGGCAAGTTTATTCGGTTGTATAGTCGATAAATTTTGTATTCGGTGCATCCCTAATTGGAGAGGGGTCACAGTGCTAGTGGTTGTTCGGCTTGATTAAGTTACTAAAATAATAAATAAAACCATCACCATAGTAATGAAGCACGGTTTTAAAGCCATTTGTTAACTGTTTGTAATGAAAGGTTGTTACCTTTCCTTACATAGGGTTTTTACGGGACCAGGAAAAGTCAGGGAAAATCCAAACTTAAGCAGAAAGTCGGGGAAAATTTGAGAACGGTAGCTCTAAAAAAATAAAATATATGCTGGCCCAGGTAGCCTACTATATTAAAGTTAGTAGTTAAAAAATCTAGTCAAGGAAAACCTAGAAAAGTCGGGGCAATTCAAACCAAAAATGTATGCGAGCTCTGTTACAAACAGTTAAATGGCTTGGAAATAATCAATAATTTAATACATAAGGTAATATTAACAATCGGCCGGATGATTTTCAGTACAAATAGATGGAAAAAAACCGGTGGGGGGGTGGGCGCACACCGTGAATGCAACTGTTTAGTTACCTAGCACAAGCTCTGTTAAGTCTTCGAAAAACAAGCAGGAAAGTCAAGTGCAGGCCACAAGCCTGTTTTTTTTTGGTTTATTTTTTTTATATTTGCTGCGAGTATTCCTTGGGAATCCGAGCAATTAGCATCGTGGAGCAGAGATTTTAATTGTTTTTCAAAGTTGCATCTAGGAGGGTGAAAGGCTTACAGACGCCAAATTTTTAAAATTTCAAATTTCACTTATGTTTTGGAGGTTCCAGTCCTCTAATTTGAAGCCGCCATTCATTTCTATGGATCAACTATTTTGACAGGGTGTCAAACCAAGGGCTTGTGGGGACCCCCCTCCCCGGAATAACTGAAAAATTTGTTGTCAAATAATGAAATTTTGTTTGCAAGAAGCTATGGAAAACTTGCAGAGAACTTGCTACTGCTAGCCAGCTCATGGCAGGTGGGAAGATAAATAGCAAAACAAAGGGTTGTTTCTGAAAAAAAAAAATGTAAAGGCAGTGAAAATTAACTTTTCAATGCTGTATTGGTTGACTGTGTCTTGGTACTACTCTGTACTCGCAGTTCGAGAAGTAGTCTCTATAGCCCACATCTCTCTTTTTTTTTTTTTTTTTTGTGTGTAAAACTTTGAGCTTGTAGGGCCAAACAAAAAAAATTGTTTGGTTTGCGTTACGCAGTTAAAAAAAATAGGGTCGGTCGGAAAATTTTTTTTTTTTGCATTTTTTTTTTTTACTCTTAATCAGAAAGTCTTCAC
This sequence comes from Lithobius niger, assembly GCA_023313725.1. Taxonomy (NCBI): domain Eukaryota; kingdom Metazoa; phylum Arthropoda; class Chilopoda; order Lithobiomorpha; family Lithobiidae; genus Lithobius; species Lithobius niger. Next base: position 82,466 of record JAHWFP010233681.1, on the reverse strand, counting down.
TTCAAAAATTGTAATTTAATATTTTTTATGCAATAAAGATACATTCATGTTCATGGAGCAATATTTTTCCATTTTCAGGAAGCATTTGAACCATTTTGGTTGTGGGATGGAGCGTCAAAATAGAGAGGGGGATTTTTTTTCCTTTGACGGAAAAAAAAATTTAGGGTCGGTCAGGTAACACAAACCAAGCCACTTTTTTTTGTTTGGCCTAGCCTAAAACTGCTAAAACACTTAAGGCACAAAAAACTCTCGTACTTAATAACGAACAGATTAAGTGCTAAGTTTTAGTGTTGCCGTATCACCTAACAGGTTTTCTCCCCTCTTTCTCACTTGGTAGTAATAGGGCAGATAGGCCCTATTACTTGATATGCAGCCAATCAATAATCATCTTAAAAACATCTCGTTTCTACGGAATTAGAATTGCATATTTTGGCAGCTGAGTGGAAGATTAGCGGTTTTGCGGATCAATTAAATGCGTTCCGGCAATCCCACAATTTTTTAATGAGGACGAGCTCATTACCGACTTCACTGTCTTTTCTTTCCCTGCTAGGTTTGCTACTGAAAAGTCGAGCAAAGAAACTATTTTAGAGTGATATGTGTAGACTGAAGAAGCAAAGAATTTTATCCACTTATCGTCCAACAGTGACGCTTTTTGGTACATGGCTTTACCGCTGCTAGTTTTAAGCTAATGCTTTTCCATTGTAGCAAATTTTTTATATATCCAACTCGGGTTTTTTTTTTCAGGTTTTATTGGTTCTAACATATATATTACGTTTTAGTATTTATTGGAACAGAGGTAGTGGATGTTAAGACTGGGTTAACTGGTACTAACATAATGATGCAGTCACCGTTGTAATTGAGCCGGTTTAGCCACACGAGCATTAAATTGCTTTGGCTGGCATAATACTCAAAAGAAATCTATATATATATATATAAAAAAAAAAAATGCACCACTGCTTAAAACCAATAATCTTTCCTTGCAAATGCTTAACTGTTTTTTTTTGAAAATAATTAGTAGCTCAATTTATTAAATGCCTTTAAGATAGGCTGGCAATTGGCCAGTTTACTTTTATGGTCTAGCCACACCCAGATGATTTTGTAGTATAGATAGCCTGGGTAAAAACCTACTACTATAGTGGGTTTTGTTTGTTTCAGGTGGTTCACGGTTTTTTTGGGTAAACCCTGTACCTATATACCTGAAAACCTCATGGGCATGAGGATAAGAAGTAAAATGTATGAACATTGGTCAGAATTATCACAGAAACTTTGAACACATAGCCTGGCAAAGCCAAAAAAATATTTCTCTGGCACAAATTCATAAATTTTCGACGAATGATTTTTTTTTTTTCCCCCATGCTAGACACCATTACTTTATGTAGCCACACAAAATTATTTTTACTGATAACTTCCAAACGGTTAAATTTGTTCTGGCCGGTCATGACGAAAATTGTTAATTGAAACATTGCCATCGGTCAAAAATTGAGAAAATGGCAGAAATTGTGCAAAGTTTGTCAGAAACCTGAAAAAAATTTTAATGTGGCAGTGCCTGAGACAGGGTTCAGAAAAACCTGGGGAACCTGGAAATCTCTGGGAATATGAAAATAAGAGCCAAAATTTCAGGGAAAACAAGAATTTTTTTGGAAATCAGGGAAATTTGAAAAAAAAAAATCTTTTTGTGTTTCGTATGCAAGTTCCATTGAATTAGCAGACCAGAAACATAATCCTAGGCCTGCTAGTAGCTAATATTTTAATTTGTGCTTTAATATGTTTCAAGTATTTTCGATATAAGTCTGAATAAACCAAATCTTAAGCTAGTACCGTAAATTGTGGATTAAAAGCCCATGGGCTTATACAGTTAATTTGGCAAAAATGGGAGGATGGGCTTTAAATCGAGCATTCTCAATTTTCTAACCTTTCCGGAAATCTATTACAGAAAATTCTAAGCTCGTGAACGATCTCTGAATGACCAATTTTTACATTCTTTTAATTGCTGTCAAGAAGGGAGGAGGCTTAGGTGAGAGATGCCCAGGTCTTGTGCAGGTGCTAGGAGCTAAAGAAAGAGTCCACTATTACTACAGGGAGGGAGAAGGGGCCAGTAAACATAGCAAGCAGTACTATCTCTGTTCACATCACATAACATTTAGATAATTTTTCGTAGAAAAACGACAATTTGAGGGGTGGGCTTTAACTCCACTATTTCATGATTTTGACTTTAGAGCATTTTAGGGGGTGGGCTTTTAATACACGATTTACGGTACCAATATATGTAATGGAAATGTGTTTAGTTCCGTCTGGATTCGTTTCTAAACAGCTATTTTCTGGGATGTTGGATTATTTTCGTACAAACATAAATAAAAACATTTGCTACAGACTGTTTCCCTGACTAAACATCTTGTAAACACCTGGAAATTGCCATTGGATGCACCTGGAAATGTCAGGGAAATTGAAAATTAAAAAATTGCTATTTTCTGGCAATTTGAGGGGTGGGCTTTAACTCCACTATTTCATGATTTTGACTTTAGAGCATTTTAGGGGGTGGGCTTTAGCTTCCACTGGGCTTTTAATACACGATTTACGGTACCAATATATGTAATGGAAATGTGTTTAGTTCCGTCTGGATTCGTTTCTAAACAGCTATTTTCTGGGATGTTGGATTATTTTCGTACAAACATAAATAAAAACATTTGCTACAGACTGTTTCCCTGACTAAACATCTTGTAAACACCTGGAAATTGCCATTGGATGCACCTGGAAATGTCAGGGAAATTGAAAATAAAAAAATTGTCTGAACCTTGTGAGAAGCAGCATCTTTTCAACTGGGTTTGGGCTAGATTGTGACCTAAGCAAGATTTTCTTTCAGGCGGTGCTGTAGACCATTGGAGGCTTGGCCCACTCCCAATCCCAATCCTAGCCATGACTCCAGAAGGAGAGTGTGTCAATTATGCTAATCGTCTAGTTGGAAATTTGTAGAACTTTATCATGCCACAATTTACACGATCATGAGGCCTCTCATCTCAAAAATGCCTCAAGTGGGTGAGGTCTGACTTGAATCGGGGGCCTCTTGCCCCATCGTAGTGTAGACTTAGTCAATTTTGTGCAGGTTAAGTTGCTAACTAAACTAACATGTTCTCAATAAATGTTTTCACGCCTAGAATAAAGAGCTACACCTCACCTTCTTCCATTCCTGTACTCAGTTAGAATGAGGATTCTGTCGCCGAAAACCCATTTTTAACGTGACATGTCGAAAACCGTGCGAAAACCATTAAAATCATGATTGAACTACCCAAATTTAATAATGGCTTCGTATGAAACACTATGAAACAGTTTCTCCACGGATTTTTCTGTAATATAAGGTATGTTGCCTTTTCAACTACGTAGGCTAGCTTGTAATGCTAACAAACCAAAGAAAAGATCCTCTCAAAATGGCTAAAATAGAGTTTTTGACTTGTTCAAAAACTACTTCCAAAAGGGCTTTTTGACATGATGACGGTTAAAAAGCTGATAAAACATGTCGCGTGTCAAAAATTCAGCCAACCCTGCCTTTATTTAGTAGAAATAATTTTTTTTTTTTAAAACATTTGCTGAAGAAATAAAATGGATGGTAGTCTAGTTTTTGAAATTGGTAGGCTAGTTTATGCATTACGTGCCGGCTTCCTTGTCAACAGCTGAATTTGGGCATTTCCTGCAAATAGGTGCTCTGAAAGGTCACTGCCAACATGCAGAGGATGCAGATTAACTTATCTCTGTGTAACAACAACTGATCACATTAATTTGGATGCTGTTTTTGCTCTTGAGCGGTTGTTCTTTAAAATATGTGAGGAGTGGCACAGTGACAGTTAAAATTGAAAGATTTTTTTTTGTTCATTAAAACTATTATTGCACGACAGTCTATCAGGGAATGAAATGGAGAGCAGTTAGAAAAAAATTGGCCCCACCCACCTGTCAAAAGTCTGTGTCTTTATCCGGCAGTGGGGGCGCACGTGGCCTGTCTAGTAGCCGTCTTGCGTAAAATCCACATGGTCCGATTATCTTGTCACATTACATCTGTATAAAGTTGATTGTGTGCACTGCACACCAGTCGCGTTTTTGGCTCGATTCATAGTGATGGGGGGTTCCTGGGCCGTTACCACATAAAAGCCACTAATGATTTCTCACAACGCAAGCACGTGCGCACGCCCACTCAGTCACTCGGGCATTGGATTGGGGGAAGAAGCTGAAAAAAAATCAACTGGCGCACGGCTGTTCGCTGTTTTATCACGTCTGGTGTGGCTGGCCGATAGTCGGATGGCGGTTTGGTGGCCTTTCCGTCCGAGGATGCCGCCAAACCACGCTTGTTGTGGGTCACTGCCACTGGTAGGCACGTTGGAAAAGCGTGTTCGAAGACCTTCGATGCGCCCTCTTTTGACGAAGTTAGTTAGCATTGTTATGTTCAATTTGCGTACCTTGCTTCCCTGTCGGAATGGATCGAGTTTAAATGATGGATGCGCTTCGATGAGTGCCAATTCGATGATCCGTGATCTGTCAAGTGGGCTGTGAGCATACACTGCCAAGTTTCGGCGGGTAACGAGGAAATGGCAAAGGCTTTTTTTCGATACAGCCAGCTGCTGAATGATTATTGGAATTGGTTGATTTTAGTTGTTTTGCTGTTTACAATAACAAGTCTGAATAATTTAGCGGCCGTTGATTGGGCCTTGTATTGGTATTTGCAGCATGGTGAGGTACCAAGAAATTTTAAGTAATGTGAAAAGTAAAAAGATGGGGAGACGCAAGAGTTGCACGGTGCAGAACTGAAAAGTCCTTCCAAATATTTTGCTAGTACAATAAAATGACGTATTGTGTGATGCTACAGACGAGTTTGATACCCATTCCCATAAACTTGCCCAAGTGCCCATATTCAGCACTAAGTCATCAAAATTGGTGGACCATTAGTCTGCAGACCCTGCCCAAGAAATCCATTTCTGCTGCGACAACATAATTCTGCACACATTATTATTCTCACTAAAGTATTTGCAGTTTTTTTGGCAACAAATAATGCAAAAGTCTGCACTAAAACACATTGCCTTTGATTTTTTTTTTCTTTTTCTTTAACTTGTGGTTTACATCCATGTTAGGAAAGAGTACATTATAGTTATAGACCAAAGTGGTTTAGTATGGCCTACCGGATGCCGATAGTTGATTAAAGTCGGTCATGGCGACATTGAAACTTATATTAAAAAAATATATAATTTCACCTGCATGACGGTCTGCACCGGCTGTAGGTGAAGATGCAAATTTTTCTTTTTAACTGTACCACTGGCCGGTGGAACAAACCTTTTTTAGACCTAATCAGATAACCAGTAAAGCAAAAAACTTCACTCAATAATCCTTGTATCTGTTAGTTTCTTATAAACAGTGGTATGTTGACACAATCTTGTAGGTGCTTAGGGTCCAAAAACTTATTAAATAACAAATTCTCTATCACAGTAGCATTTTGCTTCGTAAATTTAACAGTAAGAGAGCTAGAAGCTTGAGATTTGGACCGTTGGCAAGCTGGCAAAAAAACCTTAACTGAAATGTTAAATTCATCGAGAAATCAGTTCAGTTCGTATCAATCAACCGGCCAACTTGGCTGTGAAAAAATATTTGAATCGCCAACCTGCTCAATTTCATAGTCGCCATTTGTCAATTGGCCGGTGGATTTCTGAAAGTACACGTGCGTCACACGATGGTGTAGCACACGTTATATGTTCGCACCTTTTTATTATTATTTATCTTATTATTGTTATTGTACACACCATTTTAATAGGGATCAAATGAATCCAGATCTGAACCGAATCTGAAAATCAGACTTTGAGGTTTGGATTTGGCTCATTTTTTATTGTTTTGTCAATTGTTAATTTGGTCCAGCTTTTCGATGGTTTTAATTTTAAATTATGGTGAAAGTTGTTCAGAAATTGGCCTATAGGTGAAAAATCATTAAAAAAGTTGCAAATTTTTGTCAGTCTTCAAAGTTAGCGAGAAATTCATAAAGTGCTAAAACTATGCAGATTGGCTGGAAAATACGCTACTGGATTTTTTCATGTTTGTGGCTTTTATTTTTAGACTTTATCTGGAACAACCATACCAAACCTGAATAGCTCTGTTCACCAACCTTAGAAGTGAACTCGAAAAGGTTTGATTAAGCCTACCTACTTTCTGTCGACAGGTTTTTTTTGGGCGGGGGAGTAGTTTACATGGATAACCAAAACATCGTCACAGTTGGTACAATTTGCTGTTAGGTTTTAGTCGAACGTTTGATTTTGATGTCTCAACATCATTTTGCGAGGATTTTGAGTTATATAATTTAGAGGCATGAGGGGGAAAAAAATGTTGGCCATAACACTAAAACTAAGGGTTAGGGTGAATACCTCTAACCCCCCCACGCACACAGTTTTGTTTTGCAGCAATAGCCAATAAAGAATCTTCGTGTCCTTTTTTTTTTTTTTAAGACAAACCCTGTTTTATGCTGTTTTCCAAGTTCTGTTTGTTCCTCTAGAGCTGAAATAACTTAACTGCTAATAAGGAAGCGAATTATCCACTGGCGAAAGCATCACAAAATAAAGTGACGAGACTTTGTTTCTCATTTTGTATGCTTTAGCGTAGATAAATGTAGCTGAAATTATGCCTGAACAAATTTGGTTGCTGTATACGTAAAGGAGGGTGCTTTAAAATAAAGTAGGCCCTTTGGAAAGTGGGGGGGGGGGGGGATAATTCTGAAAAATGTTAACCCTGCAATTGAGAATCTGGTCAGTAAGCAATAATTATTATGACAAGAATAGCTTGAGCAGTCCAATTTTGTAATCTGTTTCAGTCGTTCTGACTGTCGTGGTTGCAACTGCAGTTACACCATCATTAACAGTCCATCACGTAGCTATTTTTAAGCCTGAATCGGCCCGTACGTAACAATAGAAATTGCCTTCCTTTTTTTGTGTGCTTGTTTGTGACGGAAGTGATTCTCTCTGCTGCTGCTGCTGATGGCCAAATGTTAACAACCACTGGACCCTATGGCATTTTGATAATGTCACTCGACTGCTTTCGTGAGGTAGCTAGGCTACGTACCGTTGGAATTCTAACGGCTTGGCAACATTGACCGCTAATAGAATTCCGTACATCCGCTTTAATCTGTGGCGGGCCCTGCAGTTTTCCTTGATAAGGGGCTAGGGCAGGAATTGTCTGTAAATTTCATAAGCTAGTTGCCGCCATGTACAGGTTAGAAGGGTTGGTTGTTTCAGAATAAACATTTCAATGCGAATTTTGGAAAAAAAAGAAGAAAAAAAAGGCGAGACCCACAAACTTAAGTTAAAGCAGATTATCCATCCTAATTTTGGGCTTGGCGCGTGAACATAAGAAATAAAAAACTGAAATTAGAGGGATATTGCCCAAATTCTGGAAAAATTTCTATTACAGAATTGTGAAACAGTGTTGTAATAGGCTACATGTGTACAAAGGAAGGAATAGTGATGAAAAAATTAAACGTAGGTATGCGATAAATGTGAAAAAAATGTCAAGTATTAGTGCGAAATAGGCCTATGTGAACAATTTTTTTTTCAAGTGTACAGGGTGGTTCACAAAAAAACTGACGACCCAACATTTTCCAAGTCCAACTCTCAGAATCAGGAGAGGGCAGAAATCAAAGCTAATGAAAGGGGAAGATTTCTGTCCTCTTCTGGTTCTGAGAGGTGCTAACTAGAAAAATCTTGGGTCGTCAGTTTTTTGTGGACCACCCTGTATACGCAACAATTTTTAAGTTAACTCGGTTTTCTCCACACTATTCGAAGCCTCTTAAAAAAAAAAAAGTGGGAAACTTGTCTTATGGTCTTCCTGTGTGGTTGCCGTATCCCGGCTGACCATTTTTTCTAGTGCCTTGTGATATCCAGTGAGGGGTAACAGTCAAGTGCACATAGAATTTTTTAAAAACGGCTGTAAGACCGAAAGATTGGCATCCGCCATTTCCTGTAGTTTATTCTAAACATCACAAAAGTAGAATTATTACACTTTGCAACCAATGGGAAAATCTTGTCAGTTCATCCAGGACACTCAAAAGTAGTTGAAACACTACTGGGCAGCATGAAATAAAAACGCCCCTGATAGCCTCCGGTCCTCCTGCATCTCTGGCCACTCCCCCCCATCCCCATTCTGTGGTCTTAATAACCCCCTCCCCATCTCCCATGGTGTTTGGTCTTAGGAAATAGATGCGTTTTCAATGGAGGCGCCACTCTTACTCTCAGTGTGACTGCATTGCCTGTTCTCCATTTTGATCAAGTAGGCTAATAAGCCTGCAACAATGATCGTGCATGCAGTGATTGTTACTCAACCAACTTTGAAAATATTCAACTGCTCTTAATAGCCAGCATTATTAACGCTATTGGGTTCCTATTTGACAGGTACTGTTTGAAGCCCATCTGCATTGTTAGTAGCTTATTTGAGCTGCAATTGCTCGTAGGTGTGCATCACTTCCTTCTTACGATTTGTTTTGTTGCGTCACATCTTTCTTCCTTTTTACTCTTTCCCTATTCCTTCACTACCATACAACATGAATATTCTCGTCGTTATTCATTGCTGCTTTACCAAACAACGTTTGCTGTTTTATGTGAAGAATTGTTTTGTCTGTTAAAGCAGTTCTCCTCATTGTTGAGTTAATTGAGCCGTTTGCATTGGTTTTCTTAAAGGGATATTCCTCCCAGCGCCATTTTTCTCGATCCTCCACATCAAGTACGGCCCCAAAGGTCTACTTCCGTACCGCTAGTCAGTCCCTTGGTACAAATACGTTTTAAAATGTGGCGTCTAGGAAATTTTCTGTTGGAATAATTTGTTAACTGTATTTACTGTATCCTACGCATATATGATCCTCTGCGCGCCTGACCTTGAAGTTTCGTTAGTGTGTGCGCTTGTACTAATTTTAATCGTTTGCTACGAGATCTAAAATCTAAAAGACTAATGCGGTAAAAATTAAAATTAATTATGCTAATAGATCTCCGAAGAAATGTTATAAGACACTAGCCTAGAAAATTATAAGTTGTGATTATAGAAGATGGCAATCGTTCCGGTTTGTAAAAACACAATCTTTAAGTTAATGCTTTTTCGTTTACTATTGCCAAAGACAACTGAGACAGTATCTGCGTTCGTTGCTACGAGGAACCCAACTACTGTCTTAGTTGGCCTTGGCGGTAATAAATGCTTGGATGACGTTCTGTGCATGGCTGTTATAAGGCAGGCCGGGTGTACCTTTAATGGTTGGTCTGTGCTCTCATTTCATCCCTGTCATGGCTGCCAAAAGTTAGGCCTAAGCGAAGTATGCATATAGATTGTGTACAACTGGGTTTTTCGTTTAAAAAAATCACTGGCAAGCTGTTTTACTGATTTAAAAAAAAAAGGGGGGGGGGATTGAATAAAATGACGATCAATAAAGGTTTCTTCTATTGGGTGCGAACCTTGTGCAAACCTAAAATTTAACATAGCTACGACTGAGCCGTGACGCTTCATGACAAAGTATGAAGTTTGGCGTTGTTCATCTATCATCCTCTTGGAAGTGTCATCTTCAAGGAGGCCTTGTAGATTTTCCTGCGACTGTCCTCTTTAATGGCGAACTGTGAGGGTTGGGATTAGTTGAGTGACACAAGCAATTCACAATGTACTAGCGTTGCTAGACGTGGACGTTAACTCGGCTATGATTTGATGTGCCTTTTACACAGGGTACAGGCTTAGTAATTGTTATGTACAATCCTCCCAGTTTTCGCGTAGTGTTGTGGTATTTAATAGCCATCACTGATAGAAATTTGCTGAGTCAATTTCACAAAATTTTGTTGACGCAGTCTGGTTTTATTTGGGTTAGTACCGCTTAAATTCCAAAAAGGAAATACTCAATCGTATTTTTCGAATTTTCGATAGGCTGTAGACGAAAAGATGTAAAATTTCAGCCCTCCTTTCTTCTTCAGGCTCCCACAATAAGTGCTTCTTTCTGTTTACATTGTTGTTTTGCTCTGCTATTTTTGTTAGCAGACAATGACTTGCTAACGAAGATAGCAAGAGCAAAACAGCGATGTAGCTATAGAAAATTGGGAAAATAGGACGCGAGTATTTCCTTTTTTTTTTAATTTAAGCGTTACTTTTTAAAATCTGAACTCTCGACATTCAAAGTACACGATGGTTAGTTTCTACGTTACAGTCGACAGCTGGTAAACGTACCTTGGGTGACGTGGCAAAATATTCTTCAAACGCAGGGTTCCTGCCGGTGCTTGCAAACTTTAAAGGTTTATTTTTTTGCATTGAAAAGTATGTAGCCTATATAATTAAAAAAAAAGCCGTGTGGTCAAAAAATGGTTCATTTTGCAGTGTTCCGAATTTCTCAATAGCCTACGCTACTGCATTAAAAAGCAGCCCGGAAGCACATTATTTTCGTTCCTGAATGTATGTAACAAGCTTTTTATGGTAGCTAAACTGTTGAGTGGTGAGAGGGATGGTGGCAGGGAAGTGCAAGGAATTAATTTCGCCCTGCACAAAATTTTCAGTTATATGGGTTAGTGAACATTTTTTGCTGAATAACTTGCAAACGACCCGAACTGTTATCTTAAGATAGCACCACTTGTAAGCTCTCGAAAAAACAATCCAAATGGTGTATTTGAAATGGCGAAACTGTACCAAAAAGAAAAGGACACAACCACGTTCGCTTAACTTTGCAACATGGACACCTACTTAGTCCAGCAAAATTTCGATAAGTAGGACTAAGTATGTGTCCGTGTTAACGAAGTTAAGCGAACTTTGTTATTTTTATAACTGATCGGAATTTTTCACAGTATGAAACACAGCGATGTTTTTCGAAAAAGAAAACGATACAGGGATAAAGGGGCTTAATCTTGCTACAACAGCCAGCCGTGATACGATGTAGCTATACGTGCAGAAATCTGCCGGCACTTGCCAACTGGAGATTAAATTGGGCAGTTTGGCGAATAGCTATTTTTTATAGCTGTTATTCAACTGTTGGATTGGTTTGTAGTAAACAACTGAACAAAACTTATCACACTTTCACTTCTTGTTGGTGAATTTTAACATTTCAATGCACCACGGAAAAGGTATTTTGCCAGCTTTTGGATGGTTCAAATCTCAAGCTGCTAGTTCTGTTTTGAAATTACGAGAAAAAAATGCTGTTGTGATAGTTTATTTTCTGTAAGTTTTTGGCACTTAAGCACCTTCCAGGCCAGTAAACATACCACGATTTGTAAGAAACTTGGTCGAAAAAACTGGTACTGGATGTACTTTGAAACTCTTCTTTAACATTCGTATAAAGTTCTAAACTCACTTGGTGCTTTGACAGATGGAAAATTATCACTAGGCTGAATGATTTTCTTGTAAGTTGGCATCCAATGTCTAAAAAATTAACGTTTCATTTGACTACAAAAATCTTCTGCTATTAAAAATGTTTGGTCTACCGGCGACTTGCGAAAAACAAAAATCGGCACCAATGGATAGAGCATTGCCCGAATTCCGCCATGGGGAAGAGCCAGCAGTAAAATGACTTTTTTTTTTAAACTGCGTTAAAGACCAAACAACTCTAACCAGTTTGCATCGTCGCATTTAACAAAGCTTTAACACAAACTTGTTAAAGTTCTTCTTATTGTGGGTTACTGTAGTCGAGCTTACAACTGGAAGCTGAATACACGCTGTCATTGATCAGACTAATTTTTCTGAATGTTTTTTAATTTTTCAGGATCCAAAGGATACTCCACCACCGACACGTGTAGAAAACCGAGAAGAAAGATTAGAACGAAAGGTGAGCCCAAAATTGTGTGTTGCCGAGTTTCCACGTGTTGTTTTGACTCGATGGCGTGAATTAAAATTTATTTTTGTACGCCTTAATGATTTTTTGTCTTTAAATTTCTTTGACAGAGAAGGGAAAAGGCAGAACAGGCAGCGTACAAGCTTGAACAAGACATTGCCCTTTGTAAGTAGTGAATATGAAAAAAAAATGTTTTGTGTGTTTCAATCGCCACGCCCCCATGGGCGGCAACTCGGTTTTGAGCCATGAGACGTTTTAACTGTTGATAAGAAACTTGTATACGATATTACTTTGAAAACAAAATGAACACTTTAGTATGCATTGTTGGTAAGGTTTGGCCGATACCGATTTTGGCATTTTATCAGATCCGTGTTTGCTATACCGTCTCACCCTAAGAAGGTTCGCGCTAATGTTGGTTGTCACTTGCCATTTGGCGAATGAAAACCTTGACTTTAGCTCAACTCGTCAAAACTAGCAATAGATGCTGATACTCAAATAGTGTCTTTCTAGGAACCGTGTAAGCTAGAGGCCAACGGTTTGTGGGGTTATGCTTAGACTTACGAGCGCTATACAATTATTTCTGCACTAATGCAAGGCTTAAGTCACTTTGAAAATGTTTAATTCACAGGCATCGCTGTCTCACTGCTTAACCCTTCGTGGGCCGCGAACGTCATATGACGTCCTCAATAAATGTCTCTGGGAGGCCACAAACTTCATATGACGTCCATTTAATTCTCGTGATGGTTTTGTCGTCAGTTTCAGATGTTTTCACGTAATTTTAGAAGCCTGTGTGCTATTAACCTTACTACCAAAAAATAGGTGCATTTGTTTTCATTAAAACACAACAAATTGCACATAAAAAAGTTTGTTACGTAATTTTTCACAATTTTATCAAGCGGACAATGTCAGTGCCTGTACTTAACACCAGGAAATTGTGGTCAGGGATGGTTTATTTGTAAATAAATCGTGGCGCGCAAAGGGTTAAGAGCCACTGCACATAAGAGGCAGGCAAAAACTACTACTTTTGTTACATCACATTTTTAGATCTTAACGATTTTTTGCAGGTTTGTTGTAGTCATGGTAACTAAGAAAAATCCAAAGTTTGAGAATCCTAAAAAATTTATTGAGGAAGATACAGGGTACCAAACTTTTTCAAGATGGCCGCCGGCTCGACAAATTGTGCCGCCTTGCATTGTTTAACTCGTTTCATAGCCATTCTCCTTTAAGATGCACTGGTTTTTATTGATTTACTGCTATTAGCACTACAAACACTACTACTCCAGGCTGTTTTTACCAATGCATCTTAAGGGAGACAAAAATTATAGACCGTTTCTTTTAGCTAAAATAGCATTATTGCATGGCGCGCTATTGTTATAGTACTCTTCTCCTTCAAGATGCAGTCCTAAACTTTGTATAATAGTCTTCTATAACTCTTCTGCTACCAAATAAGCCAATTTGTGGTGATGCACCATTAAGGAGATTACTAAAAAATTTAACAATAGCATTGCGCAATACCAAAATGCATTGTTTTAAATAGCTTTCCATGACTTTCTCCTTTAAGATAAAAATATAAGCAGGCTATCCACTTATAGATTGAACTTTGGCCTACTAATTCCAACCAGTTTGGTTTGTGCACCTCTCTTGGTTTTTACAATACAATGCGTAATACGCAACAGTGTTTTCTCTTCATTTTGTAGTTGCATACAAGACAGTTTAAGGCTTTCCCAGCCATCCTATAAAATACGTTGTAGGCCAACCTATTTTTATAACCCTATCCCAACCATCCTAAAACTTTACCACAAGCGTCTTGATACCGACACCAACTCACCTATTGCGACACATTGTTCAATCTTTCCAATGAGTGAATGCAAATAAACAAAATGGGCAATTGAGGGCTCTCATTCACATAGCTCACTTGCAGCTTGTGTTTGACACATTACATACTACTAGACCTAGATTAAAAGATTTCAGTGGTGATGAGCATTGCCAGGCTGAGCTTGATAATTTCAATTCCAATTATGAATTTGGTGAAGACGGCAACATTTGAAAAATGACGAATACGGATGTTGTCATTTTTGAAGACTGTGCAATGAAGATGCTTCCAATGCAATTTTGAGAGAATTAAACAGGACGGGAAGCCACATGGGTTCAAGAAGGGTTAAATAAATACGGATGTAAACCTATTTATGTTGCCTTTTGGACTTAAATGTGAGACTGCCTGATTGGGGAATTGAACCCGCGGCCTTTGAAACTAAATACCATACTGACATGACCGCTTTCAAGGCCGTGTCATTATGGCTTAGCTGCAAGACTTTGGCCTTTGGTTTTAAAGCTTGTGGGTTCAATTCCCCTCTAAGGTAATATGACATTTAAGTCCAAGAGGCATTGTAAATTGGTTTGCATCTGTATTTACTTAGTTCAGAGAGAAAATGACTCGTTGCTTTGGGAAATGCAAAATGGCAATGCCTTCATGAAGAGCCCAAATGACCAGAGGTCACTATTAGAGTTCATATTTTGGCCAGTTTGGTCAATGCAAACCAAACATGGCAGCTTCACTGTCTGTGTACGAACATGTTTTGCATTATTTTAAATGTCAGTTCCCTCATTTAAGCAAATTATACAAAAGGCAAGGCAATGGCTGGATGTTGTGCTGGAGCTAGTGCTATTGACATTCAGTTTCACATCACTCAAGAAGCAGGAATGCAAATAATCAGACAAGACTTTTCTGAACCACAAACTGAAAAGATTCAGTGCGATCATGATAATGCTTCTGCTAGGCGACTGCACAAGATGAACGTAAATTCTGACAATGACGTGATATATGCAATGCAAGTTAAAACAAGCAATGCAATGGTAGTATTTCTAATGGAAGCGATGCCATTTCAGAGATTGTTGGAACAGATTTGGGAAAATATTAAAATTCCTCTTATTTCGAAACTTAACACTGAATACGGAGACGAAGAGGAGGTTTGGAAGTAGTATAATACAGGAACAGGGGTTACAGCGAACTACCAACATGTTCAGTACATATTTGGGTTGAAGACAATCAGAATTTCCAGAAATTCCAGAAATTGGGTCTTTTGTTGGCTACTCTCTGTTCACATCAAAGGCTAAATAAAGTAAAACTGTTTGAGCCCAGATGACAGCTGCTGAAAAACTTTACTGAACGACAACTAGAAGAGCATTTATTTCTAGGCCAGCATGCATACCCCTGATAACCAGCCATGACAAAGTCATATTGCTATTTGCAAACGCCTAAAAATGATAAGTTTCAGAACAGTACTTAACAACAAACGGAAAACGAAAACGTTATCGAGAGACAACAGCCACTTTTCATATTTTTTAACAGAAGAATGGGAAAGTTGTAAAAAACTGTCAAACTCAACAAACGAAGACAATTCTTGACAGCTTGTTACGAACAAGGAGAAAAAATATTTGAATGAAAATGACAGCAGACACCGTTAATATGAACATGAGACACGATCAAGACACACACACATGGGAAAAAGTTGTGCAGCCAAAATGAATATCTAAAAGGGGGAAAAATAGTCAGCTTTGTTAGAAAACTCAGTTCAGGAGCCTGAAAGAGTGATGCCAAAAACCCATTAACTAGAAGCTCTATCGACCTTGTGTGGCAAAATTCTTCAGCAGCTTGACGTGTAACCTAAAGTTCAGAAGAGACAATTTCGTTACTCTCAGGTAAGATTATAACTTCACATTACAAAACAAAATTCTTATTGCTGAAGTATCTCTTTAATAAACATTAGGTCCAATACAAAGTTGTAAACAGCTTTCATTCATCCATAGATTGCTCAGAGAACACGTAGGCTATTACTTCTGGAAATGGACACCTCAATTCTGTGCAGTGTAGGATACTGTCCAACCACCAGGGCACTATGCTGTTGCTCATTAGAAGTTTTTTTGCACTGGTCGGGTGTTAGCCAAAGTAGACAAAAAAAATTACAGTACATACAAAATGATATTCCTCCACTAAATTGGTTTGGAGAAATTTGTCTGCCCATGAAGAGAGACATTGACAGCATTCAAGTGAATGACACGATGGCCCATTGTCATACAAAGGAACTGGAATGCTCATGGTTCCAGACATGGTTCATAGTTGTATCAGATTTATGGCATTTCCAAAATTGTAAATTTTTGTAATGTGATTCTTTGTTAACGACAATCGATTAGTCAGGATATTAAACATATTGATAGGCTTATCAACCGTTTATTGCAGCAATGATTTAATCTAGGTACTTAAACTTGACTGTGTAGTAGTATTTGCAGGAGGGATAGCTTAATAAAGAAAATGTGCAATGTAGCCTAGTTGAAAAGGTGTGAATTTCCTGTTGTACAACTGTAAAATGAAGAGAAAACACTGTTGCGTATTACGCATTGTATTGTAAAAACCAAGAGAGGTGCACAAACCAAACTGGCTGGAATTAGTAGGCCAAAGTTCAATCTATAAGTGGATAGCCTGCTTATATTTTTATCTTAAAGGAGAAAGTCGTGGAAAGCTATTAAAAACAATGCATTTTGGTATTGCGCAATGCTATTGTTAATTTTTTTAGTAATCTCCTTAATGGTGCATCACCACAAATTGGTTTATTTGGTAGCAGAAGAGTTATAGAAGACCATTATACAAAGTTTAGGACTGCATCTTGAAGGAGAAGAGTACTATAACAATAGCGCGCCATGCAATAATGCTATTTTAGCTAAAAGAAACGGTCTATAATTTTTGTCTCCCTTAAGATGCATTGGTAAAAACAGCCTGGAGTAGTAGTGTTTGTAGTGTTAATAGCAGTAAATCAATAAAAACCAGTGCATCTTAAAGGAGAATGGCTATGAAACGAGTTAAACAATGCAAGGCGGCACAATTTGTCGAGCCGGCGGCCATCTTGAAAAAGTTTGGTACCCTATATCTTCATCAATAAATTTTTTAGGATTCTCAAACTTTGGATTTTTCTTAGTTACCACGACCACATTAAACCTGCCAAAATTCATGAAGATCTAAAAATGTGATGTAACAGCTTTGCCTGAGTCTTATGTGCAGTGGCTCTTAAAAGTATCGCACGAACATTTTTTGTTTCACCTTTGCTTGCTGTGTAGCTTGAGTTGCTGCAGCAAAAGCATACTTGTTTTAAATCGACTGCACTATGTTCAAGATTTAATTTTTTTCAACATTCACGTTTTGTATTGTATAGGCTAGATTTTAAGCAAACATGAAGGAGACAGAAAAAAAAAGGAAAACCGTACAGGGGGGAAAAAAAAGATTTTAGCTTGAGAAACCACTTTGGTTTTTTTTTAAGTGGTCTTCTACTCTCTGACCATACTGAATAAGGGTAGACACAGTAGTTAATCAGGTTTCCTGATAAAAAACTGGAGGTGAGCGCACGTCTTTGGAAATGTACTCTCACCTCAACGTACTAATTCATACTGGACCTTGAAAAACAGCAATCGCCCTTTTTTTTCTTTTTTTTACGATTATTAGAAAACAATTTGTCACAAACCAATCCATAAACAAAATTGCCTAAATTATTAACTTTCGATTGAAGTTATCCGACGGAATACCAAGCAATCTGCTCTTCGGCCTAATACTGAATTTCAGTTTTAGCGAAAACTTGCTTTTGACCGAATACTGTATGATAAAATTAACAAGCACAAAACCGTATTGGCTTCAGCAAGCTAAGATGCAGAAATTAGTACGGGGTTCAATTCTACTGAATGTTAATTACCCACATTTAGGCGTATTAATCACAGTTGATAACTTGACATCAAGATGTTCTCACGCCTAGAGATCTGACGACTGGTTCGCCCTTGTTTGGGCTCGTCGGTAGAGAATACTCGAAGGATGCGAGCAATAAGGGCAAAATGGGTCTTCTAGATCTCGGTGGGTGAAAGCTTAACTTCAATTGATCAATTGCCATTAATAGACCTAAAGGTAGGTGCCCAATATTCAGTAGAATGAAGGCCTGTGCAAACAGTACTTTCTGAATTTTTAGCTTGCCGAAGTCGGTACGGTTTGCGCTTGTTAAATTACCCCCAGCAAGGTGCCTTTGATCTCATCCATATGGGCGATAACAGCTTAATTTCAACCAAGTAATTGCTGAATAGTCGGTGCATACCTAAGGACATGTAATTTCCGCGATAATACTAGGCACGATTTTCGATAACGGCATTCCCTTGGCTCGACTGTTGACGAAATTTATGATAACAATTTCAACAGTGCGCAATTGCAGCCCAACTTTAACATAAATACGCACCACGAACTGAAGAGGATCGACTGTTCACTTATGGCTACCTTGTGCTAACAGCATTGTTTGGTGCAGGTTCACAGAGTATTGCTTTGGTTAGAACTGCTCCAGAATTTTGTTCCAGTATCTAGTTGTTAATTATATTGACTTCATAAAATTGATTTCGTGAACAATAAGGCCATTTTTACGGTACATTTTGCACTATTTGTGGCATTTTGCGATAATTAGTTTGGTGTTTTTGCTTCAGTTAATGATTGTATACCTACCACATCAAGAATAATTTTCATAACTCCTCTGGAGAAAACATTGTGAAATTTGCGATTTCGCAAAATCGCAGAAATCATGTCCATATGCATACCTTTTACCTTATAGGGCTTGGTGTTTATCTGTTTTATTTATTTTTAGGGGACCCAATAACAAACCCAAATGCTACGTCGGATCCATTCAAAACTCTGTTCATTGCACGCATCGTAAGTACATTTTAAATTATAGGAACTATTTGGTAACTACAGTGAAACTTTATAACATGGCCAAGGGTCCTTGTAAATAAAATGTTGTAGCACGCATTGTTGTTGCTGGAAGAGTCTCAACAATAGCATTGTTATTATTAGTGTTGTGCCAATATCAATTTTCTGATACCGATCCCACCGACACGCTGATTCCGATACTGATACCAGTTCAATTAACCATATACTGGAGTAAATTTCTGGGCAATTTGGCTTATAATTTTCCTTCAACTGTTTCCCAGATTTATTTTTATGTGCACCCCAACCCAAAATTTATTCACATGCAATGTTATCTCCTCTTCCACCCTTCCGATATCAATATCTGCTCGTAAATTTGTGTAGGCCTTGTGCTCTCGCATCCGATCGTTGCGCGAAAGAACTAAATCTGTCCAAGAACATGGAAAGTGTAACAAAACAAACGAGTGATGATATTAGCTTGGATAAATTATTTGGGCTTGTAAATTTCATTAATTCTTATTTGGTTAACTCTTTCCGAACAGATAAATTTAAAATTAGGCTTCAGTTGGAAAGGATTTTTTTCAGGGAGCCAATTTTGATGGAATTTGCTTGGAATCTGTTGAAATATTCCGATAACGATACCCTGGAATTAAGGTATCGGTATCGGAATCTGCACATCACTTATTGTTTTAAGTGGTTTATTTTTCCAAGAGGTATTATTGTATCAAGGTTTAACTGTAGCATGTTCTTTGTAAAAAAATAAAAAAATAAATTGTTGGTTACTCGGTTGCTAATATTTTTGTATTGATTTCAGAATTACGATACTTCTGAGTCGAAGCTCAGACGTGAATTTGAAGTTTACGGTCCTGTTAAAAAAGTAAGTTTTTTTTTTCCAGTTGCGAATGTTAGTGTAAGAGCAACAAAAATGGACTAAAGCAAAAAAGCGTTAGACAGGTTTTAAAATCTGTGGGGTCTTCAGACCACATTTTCTCCTCAGAATTGCTTCATCAGCTTGTTTCAGTTTATGATTGTTGGCGTTTTTAACAATGTACGCCCAAGCGTAAAATTGTTTGTGGTAAAATAATGTAGGCTCAAACTAATTGACAAAGTGTTAATCAAGTGGCTCCTTTCATTGTGTAGAATATTACCTAATTCTGTATTGAACCGATTTGTGCTGATCAGACCAAGTTAGGTAAAAAAAAAAAAATGCTGCTAGTTAGGTTGGCTCCAGTCGGTTGCGAGCATCGAACCATCCTGTGATCAAAATTCAGATTTCTCCATTCTGAGCATAATTCATTCCGCATGCTTTATCGTACCTTCCAAAACCATCTAACTGTAAGTGAACTATGCGTACAATTCTGAAGACAGTTTCAGGGATGCCACCTAGTGAAAAGAATGTGAAAAGTAGAGCTCTCCAGAAAAGTGAAAAATTAACCATATTGATAATTTAAAAAAAAAATTGCGTCATACAACAAACAATAATTAAATGTAGCTCCGCAGAGATGAAATTCAGTTTGAGGAGTACATGTACAGTACCTGCGTTCGCCAGTGTGCCAGGTCATTTGTTTACTCAGTAGACGGCCGGGAGACTTGCACTGCGGCTGTTCTTTTGTTTGAGGAGATATTCAAAATGCTATGTGCCACGTTCCCGAATTTGTCGCGCCATTACATGTGTTTTCGTGCTTCGGAAATAGGCTTATTCAATCCCACACAGATGGGCATTTTCAAAACGAGCTAAGGATTGGCACAATGAACTCTACACTTCAATCATTTTATAGCTGTGCAATTGCAGGTAAAGATGCTTTCGGGATGCCATTTCATACATTTTTTTTAAGGTGGGGCTGTGTTGCTAATGAGTAAATGGCTTTCCCTGTTTTGAATTTTATTTGGTGTGTAAGGCAAAATATGTGTTAAAAACTAGGGCAGAACACTGTGAAAATACTGTGAGCAATGTGAAAATGTACTAAATTTGTGTGCGAAAAAGTGTTAGTAAAAAAAATGAAAATGCATGTATTGAAAAATGGTGAAAAGAAACCCCCACCTTTGCATCCCTGCAGAAACCCACGAGAATCCTGAACAATTATGTTCCAAAAAATGACTTCTTGACTTGATGGAAATGACTTCAACTTCCGACTTGACTGATGGCTCCATCTAGATCCAGTCAATAAACTACTGTATACCTAGAATAAGCTTGGAAAACTTCGATGCAGCCTTACTTTTCAGTACTGTTAGGAAAAAGCGGTGGTTAACCTGCACACATTTTTCTTATGTAGACCCATCCATGCCTTCAACCAAATTTTTTTTTCGTGGCCATGTAAGATTTTGTACCCCAAAAAAGAATGCCAGTTACTAGGAACAATTTTACCACGCCCATTTGTTGGACATGTTTGTTAAAATTGTTGTACGCTATTCAGGTCATACCGTGTGAAATGGTGACATTAGCAATGCAACTAGCTCTTGGTTCCGAAGACCAACGTAAGAGGCAGTGTTGCCAGATAGGAAATATGGTTTGTATGGGAAAACGACTCCAAAAAGTCTAGATTTCGCTCAAAAAGTCTGGAGATTCTCAACGATATGATAATTTGATGATTATAGGGCACAAAATTTCGACATTGAAGACTAACGGACTTTTATTTATTTTTTTGCTGTTACACCACTGTTACGCGACGACAGTGGCCAACTGTCGTCACGTAACAGTGGTATACGTGAACGTGAATGATGCAGCTCTTGGCTTGGATTCACTGTGACACGGACAGTCAGAGACATCTGATATTGACATCGCTAATTTCGTGTGGTGTTATTGTAAATAGCAGGAGAATGTCCCATTCTGCCGCGGCCTGACGCCACTTGTCCTACACTTCAACACTTAACCAGCTGCGCAGTCTGCTCAGATGCAAATCAACGTCATTGGCATACACATTAGTTAGCAATATTCAAACCAACACTTGTCATACATAAAAATTATTAAAGCTCGTTAAAACTCTGGAGATTTACGGTAATTTTATGCAAAAGTCTGGATGTCTGGGACATTGTCAAAAAGTCTGGATGGATAAATCCAGACTTGTGTGGGTTACTGGCAACACTGGTTCCAGTACAAAATTGTGTCTACTCATTTTAGGTTAGTTGACATTTTGTCGGTTCTACCCTGGTCTGTTCACGTGCTGTGCTATTACCATGCACAGTGTGTTGTATGCCCAGGAACAGCATTACAGTTCGGTTTCATTATTCTTGGTTACAGCGTCTGCTGCAACAACCAGCCGTGCTTGACATTGAATTATTATTTGGAAGAAGTCAACCTTGTCTAACTGCCTTGAAACAAAACAAATTTGGTATGGTGACCCAGGGTGGATTGATTTACTTAAATCAAGCTGATTCAAATTGATTTCAATCAAATGACTTAAAAAATATACAAAATCATGATTTATTTAAATTCCAACAGTTTTAAATAACTTTGTGTTTTCGGTAATTTGTTTTGAGAGTGTTGGAAGAATTAATTTTTTTTTTTAACCCATTTCAGATTCATTTAGTTCACGATGTGAAATCTGGCAAACCTCGCGGTTATGCTTTTATTGAATATGAGCACGAACGGGACATGCATTGTAAGTACCTCTTCAAAATTCTGCATTAACAATCTGTGTGCGACTTTGTGTTTGTGGTTATTTGCTGCTGTATGGCACCGCGTGGTTCAAAACACACTTGATACTCCTTTGCGCTCTTGTGTGGAGCACGTGAGCTTTTCTTGAGCTTGCTGTTCCTTTATGTTGTGATTGCCTGCTGTAGGACGTCAAGTAAACACCCTAGGTGCAAGTGTTCGTATCTCGGCATGAGGATAGAAATTTTAACTGACTGAAAAAGAAAGATTGCAAAAAAAAAATGTACAGGTTTCGACTTGTGGCCAGCCCACACGTTTGTGTTTATAATATATTGGTGTGAAGCCGTGGATTCCTTCCTGATGCCGAATACTTTTATAGCCGTCAGAGCGTTCTTTGTCCTTATAGATTTAGTGGTCTCCCCCAAGGTACTGATGTTGCAAACTTCAATCCGTTGACACATACGTACAAAGTGTAATTAGTGTAAACCTGGGAGCTCCTAAGGGTTAGATTGTAGGGTGTCTTAAGGTGTGTATAATGACCCGAAAACGTCGCACAACGATGTCTGTTGTACCAGGTAAAATATTTGTCATTAGGGGTTGGGTAAGTACAAAGGAGTGGTATTGGGCCAATTGGTCCTCGGGAATTGTGAACATTTCTGTACCTGTGCTGGATGTTGTCCTCGTCATTCGTCACCATTCGGGTGTTTACTGGACACTCAGCAGGTAACGGACGGCAATTCACTTTCGGACTTGCAACGCGAGGTGTTAAGCTTCGCTTCAGTTAACTTTGCCTTACAGATACTACGCTGTTGGGTTTTCTAGTAGTGTTTTCTGTGTGGAGGCAGGGGTTGCATTTCTTAAAGTTATACTAGGTGCTAAAGGAAAGGTGATTTTCTTTCGGTTGATAGTCATGTTTTGAGGGCTAGGCCTAATTTAGGCCCAAAGCTAAACCCGTTACCTGGCCGATTTTTGATCGAGTTGTTTAGATTTTGTTGGTTACAACCTGTTAAGTCGAAATTCAAATTGCTGAAGCTGCTGAGCAGGAGGGACGCACATGGCCTAACTTGGGCCTAGTGCTCGTTTCGGTAGGTGAGATGCTGCCATCTTGAATGTTGCAAAATTGATTTCCGTAGACGAGTTGTTTGCGACATGTGCGTTTGTTTTTGTTTCATTGATTTTTGCGAAAAAAAGTGAAAATTCAATGTACCATTTCCATAATAAGTAATTGGCTGTATCTTGTATTTCGTCACAGCCTCTTGACGCTGTCGGCGCCCCCTATATTCATTGAGTTGCCTCTTTTGAGCAATAAGGGATCGTTTGTGTTCATAGGTTTGTATGGCCATGGTAAGATCACTAATCGCTGTGGTGAGATTAATTTAAAAGAACTAGTGATGCTCCGTAAGTTAAAGCAAAAGTAATTAAATTTAACTAACGACAAATTCGTGATGATAGAATTAGATTAACTGAGTACAGTAACTGATAAGCTTTGTAAGGCGCGTGGGTGTCGTGTCAACAAGTAGTGGGGAACGGTGAAAACTTGACGTGAATCCTTAAAGTTTTTTTGTGATGGAGTGAATAGGATTAACTTGTCTAGTTGCATTGAACAGACGTTTCTCATGCAACAGTGAGTCGACAAGAAATGTCGAAAGTACATGTGCATTGTTAGGCGTAGATGACTGAACTTTGTTAGGCTCAGTGTTTTTTTTTTTTTTTTTTTAGTACTGTAATTAGTTTGTAAGGTCTTTGGTAGTTATTTGGTACCAACAAGTTTTCTTGAATTTCACTGCTACGTATGTTAGAATGCCTTCGTCCACGTGCAGCTGCCTGGCAGAAAATTGGTAAAATGTCAGTTAACATTCGTTAGCGGGCAATATTATCTTAGGTTAGAACAGCGACGTGTTTTGATTTCAAGCCGGAACTAATCTAGGTAGATAGGCAGTTGTGTACAAAGATCGAGAGTGAAGAATAGCACGAGTTACGTTTCTTCAAGCAGTAGGCTCTGTAGTGTCTTTTCCGAGAATGCAATTACAGTTCTGTAGGGAAACTGCCACATATTTCTAAGCATCTTTAGGGGGAAACCATCAATTGTTTGATTTAATTCTGCCTCGGCCTTAGTTGACCTAGGCGTCTTATCTGAAGTGTGCGCCTCTAGATGCCCCCTCCAGCAATCGGGTACGCAGCATTTTATGATACTGTTTTGGCTTGAGACATTTTTTCTGGCCCCGCCTTGAAACCTTCCCATTAACGCAATCTAATGCCAAATCACACTAAATAATGCTCAGTGTGAAAAAAATACCATTTCAAAATGTCCGCGTTCCCCATCCACAACAATATTAGGTTGTATATGGCAGTAATTAGCTAATCTGAGAGCATTCTGTTGCAATACTTTATTTTGTGCGGCCCACGACTTCCTAAATTGTCGATTTTCTCGCTGTAAAGGAGATTACGGCTACCTTTGGTCAGCTGTCCTTCAGGATCCATGAGGCCACGTAACATTTGGTGTACATGCCTGTGCGAGTTATCATGGGTCAAAAATTGTTATTTTAGTCTCGGCTTACCACTGAAATTCTTATTTCGCCATACTTGGACTGATTTCGACGTTCCAGTTAACCATTTTGAAAAGATCTTTTCATTGATGCAAATTTCACGTGTTTATCTCAACCATGGCTTGTCGTAAATCGTGTATTAAACGCCAGGCGAATACTCCCACCTGTGGTCAAAATCATGAAATGGCAGAGTTGATGCACACCCGTTAAATGTCGTTTTCAGCTGCAAAATTAAATTCTTCATAATGTGAATGTCAGTGTGGTAAGCGAATACTGCGGTGCTAGCTTTACTCCTGAGTCCTCCCTCTCTTGGGTTACTGTAAAATGTGAATTGAACACCCACGTGAAGCTAAAAACCCAACACTTAAAAAGTAACTCTTCTGCTGCGGTTACCTAAAACCTTCATACATTTAACACAATGTTTTATCCTAAGCGATCAACCATTTGTGTTGCCATTTTCTGGAAATGTGAATCACTCACTTCTGGACAGAAAATGGAGTGGTTATTGTCTCCCGGTAACGTGATTGCTGCTGGTTACGATTGCATCCGTTTGTAGTTAAAAATGTTTGTGTGGCTAGAAATTTAGATTTAATCGAGTTATTTTCGAGGAGTGACAATTTTAATTGTGAATTATGTTGGATTTAGGAGAAGTGACCACCTAATAAACCTAAAATAAGACTCAAAGTTAATGCTATACTGAACCCAGGCCACATATGCGAATCATCACGTTTTGCCAACTCTTCTGTGGTGGAGAAAGCTCCTTCCTAGACAGAAGTAGTGTTCGAAAATTGGTTATGCTGTTTTTAACGCTCACTCCTGGATTTTTGCAGTAATTTGCTGCATAATGGGAGTTTTAATACAGGGTTTACTGTAATTTACTCATCCTTCCTCTACTTAACGCTTTTCCTCCCTTACCTCTTCACAGCAATTAAAAGTAAGTAAAAATTGGTCTCATTGATGTCGTTGAAAAAAGGTTTTACTGCATTTGAATGGTCGCATAATTATTGACGTTTCTGTGATGGATGGCCTGAATTAAGGTTGGAAAACGGTTTGTGGCGCGTCAATGCTCACCGCAGATTTTTTTTGCAAATTATCTGCGTGACCCCATGGGTGTTTAAACACTTTCGTGAATGTTCAGGGTAATTAGGCACATTTTCAGAAGTAAAGAATACAATTTACCAGCATTCTTGGCAAATTTTCGACAGACTGTTCGTCTATCTTCAACAGATATCTTTGTCTGGCTTCTTTCTGCAATGTAACCACGTGTATTTCCTACTTGAATTCACTGTTCCAATCTGGCAGTACGGAAGTGCCGGCACGGAGCTTGCAGGGTGTTAATACACAATTTGCGGTAGTTGTTTAGCAAAATAAAAAAAAATGCTTTAAATCCTTCATTGAAAAAATATCTTTTATTCCTATTGAACAAAACTGACCGGGCTCAAGCCCGCACTCGCAACGTGTGGTTGTTGAATGAAATAAAAAAAAATGTAAAAAAAAAAAGCATGGTTGTCTGGTAGTGAAATTTTGAACTCTGCTCATAAACCAAACTGTTTTATTTGTGTGGCTGAAAGAAGCGTTCCACACTTCACCACCTGGATCAACTAAGGCTTGAGCGTCATAGTACAGTTTAAATTCTACGGCTTGGTGTGCCATTTCACTCTAGAGGAGGATAACTTGAAACTTCCTGCTCACGGTTTTGAAATGGTGCTAATGTAAATACTCTTTGATAAGTCTGGAGGGTTTTTTTTTGGGGGGGGGGGTTGTAGAGAGAGGGCGTATCACATTTTGATATGATGGAAAATTTAAATATCAAAAGCCACTTAGCGCTATTTCCGGTGGGTCGGTCTTTCATTAAGTAATGCTCTGCCAATCTGATATTAGCATGTTATTGAAATATCCTTTTGCAGAAAAGTTGCCAAAGTAGTAATAGCCTGATACTGGGCTGTTCTGATACAGTTCTGACACCTTAGTGTCAGATCGACGTAAACCATTTTCATCCGATACTGACAATCAGCGCACTGCCTCGTGGAGGGAAAGAGCCAGGCGCTTACAGTGGCTGTAATCCCAAACCGTTAGATTGCAGTAAACAATTTTTAAAAAAAAGTTTGTTTAGAGAAGCTGCATAGAATTAGGGGGTTAAATGTTTGAGCTTTTATTAATAATAATAATAATAATAAACAGACTGCCCTGCCAGGCTGACTAATTTACACATACTTTTTGGCCAGCTAACCTTAAATTTTCTATCTTGGTAACAGTCGTTTTTCGTTTTTTTTAAGCGTAAGTTCTTAGGCTTAATCTAAATACAAAGACTGAGGTTTACCAGTTTATTTTGTATTAAAGGCATGATAGCAATTACAGTTTATTTTAATTGCATTTAAAGTACATTTTAAATTAAGTTCGAACTTAATGTTTTTTTCGAAATTATTAAACAGTCCCGCATAGTTGTTGCATGTTTAAATTTTTTGTTTGCATGAGAAATTTAGTCGTCGTAGTTCTTTTGGTATGTTTTGCGGGAAGTTAACACACATTTGGCTCAGAAAGATTAAGTATTAAATTAGTTTCTTATAGTTAAAATTTTGAAATGAGAATAAAACCCTCAGGTAAGTCGGGTAAGTAGTTCCTACCGACTGACCATCGAGACTCTGCTTTTGAAGAGGAACCCAAATTTAAATCAAACTGGTAACAAAATATCCAGTGAACAGGTATAAGAAGTAATGGTAAAACTTCTCAGTTGGTTAACTGTTTTTACCCTGGTTTTTTTTTTTTTTTTAAAGACTTTCTTTTTGGTTAAAAAAAAATATCACGATTTTCTTTTAATTTTGGAATTTAGAACTTGCTATACTTTAAATTTAAAAATAAAAAAAAAAATTATTCGGTAAGTATTGCTGAAAAATTGCTAACGTGGCTACAACACGAAATCTTTTTCCAGATAAAAGTTCCGTCGTCTAAAGTCGGGTTGTTTGTCGACATTGTGCTCGTAGTTGTAGGAAAATGGTAGCAATACCACGCGAGACTTGGTACCAAGTAGCATTCCTTTTGAATTTACCATCAACAACGGTTACAACGAACCTAAGGGGAACAGGATTAAAATGTTACTTGTAAACAAAAGTTTCTTGTATCCGAAAATGGCCAAAATCTATTAACCCAGTGATGCCCGAGCCCTGGACAAGGAGAGTGGGGTGTGTGTGTGTGTGGGGGGGGGGCCCCCCACCTACTTATGCTTGTGCAACTGCTGAAAGCTTGTATAAAGTATCGTACTGTGTTTTTCACACTTCAATTTTTAGTACAGTAGGTTCTTTTTGTAACATTAAGTTAGTTTGGGAAATTCGTTAGTTGGAGGTTTGCAATATCGAGAGGCTATTGTATATTGGCTGCATCTTCATATACAGTTAAACTGGGTTCAGACAAAACCAGGAGAACCTGGCAATCTCGCGGAGAATGAAAATAGAGCCATAATCTCAGGGAAAACAAGAATTTTTTGAAAAACTGGGAAATTAAAAAAAATTGTCTATGTAAATCCACTGAATTAGAAGATCAGAAACAAAATTGTAGGCTAGTAGCAAATTGTTTCGATTTGTGCTTTGATATGTTCCAAGTATTTTAGGCATAACTTCAATAAACCAATATATGTGATGAAAATGGTTTAGTCCAGTCTGGACTAGTATCTAAACAGCTTTTTTCGAGGATGTTGGATTATTTTCGTACAGATATTAATAAAAATATTAGCTACTGCCTGTCTCCGTAACTAACTTCCTGTAAACACCTGGAAATTGCCGTTGGAGGCACCTGGAAATGTCAGGGAAATTGAGAATTAAAAAATTGTCTGAACCCTGTTAAACCCCATTATAACAAACTTTTACAACTTTAAACCTGTTATAAGGCTCTTCAGGCAACATTGCATGAAAAGTGATAGTTTAGAACTAACTAGATATAACATTTCCAGCGGCCCTTGGTCTATTGGTAAAAATAGGTTTCACTGTATTCCGCACCACAACGTCAAGTAAAATAACATAAATAATTAGCCTCCGATTGGTGGCGACAGTACTTAGTACTCCATGGCTTTTCCTGGAGTGAGTTCGGCATTTTGTAGCAAACTCCCTGACTTTTCTGGCATTGGGCATCATTGGGTAAAAATAGTTTGGTTAAAACTTGCGCATTGCTTGTAACCGATGTCCATTAATTTTCATCTTTAGCAGTTAAAAAGGTCATAAATATTTTTAATTTTTTCTTCTTAATTTGTTTGTAGAAGTAATGGGACGTTCTTCGTATTCTCTTCATAAGTTAGCTATGATCTGCAAGCAGCAAGCAGATTTCTCCATACTTGATTTTTAATTTTATATCGCTCCTATATATACACCGAATGCCATCCCCGTGCAAAACATTTGTAGAGCGCTACCTTTTTCTTAAATCTGCGAGCTGTTTGTGAACACGATCGGTCTGAAATTCACGCACACTTTTTATTTTCTGTCAACTTGGGTGCTCCAGTTGTAGGCAGTGGGTTGGAGGTGATCTTTTTTAACACACTAATTTGCTGGCAAAAATAATGTATCAAAAGTTTTAACAAGCATTCATGGTCGGTGATCGTTTTTAACGTCGCGAAGGTAAGCGTTTGCGGTTTTAAGTTTAGAAGTAGGAGGGTAGGTATTAAAAGGTGAAGTATTACGGGTAAGTGCAGTTAAGGACAAGTGAGGAATTTGAATCTTCAAAAGTGCGGCTTTTAAAAGAGTGATTAAGTGGAACGTACTGCTGAAGAACGAGAGTTTAAACTGCTTTTAAGTTGACGTAAGTTCTGAAAACGTAAGTGGGCCATACATTGTGTTGGTTGTCCTATGAGACGATTTGGTGGAAGACGTTTGTGAAGCACTCGGCGGCCGTGCGGAGATGACAAGCCCTGGAAGATCTCAATTGCTTTTCTTTTTTTGAACAGGTTTGAAGAGCTGTGATGTTTTTGCATGCGTATTGACCGTGTTAGGGTTTGAAGGGTTATAACTGGTTTGTGTAATTAAATGATTTTAAACTTGAACGAGAGGTAAGAAGTTGCAAACTTGGATTGCAGAATCTACGAGCTAATCTGGAACGAGGTTGGAGTGGACGAAAGAAAATGCTTTTCTGTGTTGCATGGTGGTTCATCAGTTGATTATCCGCAAACATCTCGTGGGGTTTCTTTGATGGGGCTGTAATATCCTGGATCACTTGCATCACTTGACCTACGTGGGCACTGGTTCATTTTCTCGTGTTAGTAGTTCTTGAATGGGTGCGATGTTAATGGCCCACAAGTTTTTAATTATTAAGTTTCTGCTGCAGAATCATTTTAAAATTGATTTGAGCATTCGAAAGACAGGTCTGAGCACATGTGCACGGCTGAAACATTACCCTGACAGATGTGCTCTCGACATACAGGAGTCTTGATAAGCAAAAGTATGTTTTAGCCCCATTTACTGCAACTTTCTGGTGGGCATCACCCTTCCTTTCGGAGGGTAGAGGGGAGAACATTGACCTTGGCTTTTGAGTGCTGTTGGTGAAGCCTACTTCAAGGTGTTGCTACCAGTTTTACGTCGTAAGTTTGGTAACTAGGGAGTAACCCCCCCCCCCCCCCCCCCCCTTATAGGGGGGGGGGGGGAGATTTTTTGACCTTGCTTTTTAAGTGGAAAATGCTCATGTTTGCATCAAACGTTGACTGTCCCAACATTGGGAGCTCCATTCTGGAGGTTCTGCCCAAATGGGAATGATTCCGCTGTGTTCCCATTTCTTCTACCAAAACAGGGCTAACACCTGCCTATTGTTCTTAACGGGAAGGAGGGTGTTGGTGTTGGAGAACAGTTACTTCTATAGCTTATAGCGCAGCTCAGCAATATTGGCCACCTCTTTTTCTATTAACCCGTAAGTAGCAAATGTGTCACGAAACGTGGTGATCGAAGACTGCGACTACAGTGAGAAGATCTCAAATGATTTTTCCATTCTTTCCAGGATTGAGGTCAAAGCAGCGGAAAATGTGGTTTGAATTGTTTGCATTATGTGTTCTTTGTTGGTTGTGTTACGCTAGCATAAAGTTTTTAATTATTCGTTGGCTGTAAGTATGTGCTAGCATGCAAGCTAGCCAGGAAAATGAAACATTCACATTTCAGATAAATAAATTTCTTTCTGCAGGAGTTATCAGTAACGATAAGCAGCCATGTGTCATTCTGGGATTTGATGAAATAATAACGCAAAAGATTCTTGGAGTTTTCTAATATTTAAAAATGGCGTATTGGTACTTTTCATGCTTCTGTCAGACATATTTCTTCACGTAACTGATCGGCAGTAGGGCAGTATTGATCAAAATGCAGCTGCTTTCAGCCACTGGCCCCAGACTCGAAGAAAAATTTGTAGCCGAGTTGTAAGTTAGTGTTCATATCCTGAGAGCCAGGTAAATATAGATGCAGTTGAAGTTTATAAATGGCTATTCTAATTGCGGATAACATTTCTGTGGTAAGTGTTGTAAAAAATGGATAATCTTCGGAAAAGGCAGTTTATTTGGTAAGAAATCTCGGGTATGAATGAAATTGCTTGCACTGCCTTACTTAAATTCTTTGCTTGTTAACTTGGTGGTATTTCGAGTTGGCGCACGGAAGATGACCCGAGGGCAAAATGATTTCATAACTTCACATCGGCTGTGATCCATCCATCTTCGCAAAGCAAATTATGTCCTTGCCAGGTAAGCTGAGTAAGCTGAGTAAGCTGAGTAAGTGGAACTTGTCTACTTCTACAGCCAACATGCAATGGTATCAGGTAATATCCAAGTTCGAAATTGCTGTTAACAAACTTGAGTTGCGTAATTGCGTTCATTTTCTGCTAAACTCTACATTTCCTTTTACCTTCAAAAGTTCATTCGCAAGGAAGGTGAGTTTTACTGCCAATACAGATATTTCATGAAGAAAAAATTCTCGTAAGGAAATGGCAAAATAGAAATGTTAAGTCTGTGTGATAGGAACGTTACTCTCCAATCTTTTGCGTTATTATTGAAGCAGTCAAACCCAAAACGGTGCATTTTGTTATAGGTGAACGTGACAAGACCTTGTAAAAAAAAAATTTTTTTGTTTGATGACATACCATTGCGAAATAGTATTGATGTGTCTTTAACATCCTCAGCGGCCTACAAGCATGCAGACGGTAAGAAAATTGATGGACGAAGGGTCCTGGTGGATGTCGAACGAGCTCGAACTGTTAAAGGTTGGCTACCTCGGAGGCTTGGTAAGTATTTCTTTAAAAGTTTTATCTTTTCAAGAAAAATGACCGTGTGAGTAGTAAGTGCCATGTAAGTGATGAATTAAAAATGACGCAAAGTCTAGATACGGACAGATTTAAACGTTTTAAGTGGGCATTTTGAGTTGCTGTCCAGTCAGACTTTATGGGGGAGGTGTTGCAACTTTTTCTTTAATCGTATGCTTTATTAACACAAACCTTGGCAAACTCGGAGGTTAAACTACATTGTATGCAAGAAACGACGAGATAAGTCACAAGCAAGAAACTACGAGATAAGTCACAAGGATACCTGATGGAATCCTCAAGAACAGGTACTTGCCACCCGATAAAGTGAAATCTTGGAAGCGAGACCAAATTCTAGCATGGTCAGTTGGTCGTGGCTGCATTTTATACAAATGGCAAAGCAGATGAAAAGCACTGGAAAGTTCATTTCTGTTAAAACTTCCGGCTGTTTGACGAGCTGACAAGACACCTTGCTGCCTTTCAGTATCGAAAAATATACTAAGAGGTTCATATTAACTGCCTTTGTATAAGTCTAGCTCGTTCATCCCAGGGGTGTGTGGTACTAAGTTTTTCAACTCGATACCGATACTTATTATTCCAAGGATTGGCATCACGGTACTTTCTCGATACCGTTACACGTTTCGATACCGATGTTTCGAGACTGAAAGGAACTTAATGGATAGTAACTGATGAAGGGATTAAAGGAAAACTTGAGATATTCAAGTCTTAACAACTTCATAATGATTAAAGGTAGGCCTAACACTGTTAAGATCTCTTCGTCGTTAGTCGATATGCCGTTTGATAGTGCTGATGCCAAGAAGGTATCGACATACAAATTCGATAGTGTCACACACCCCTTTCATTCCACTAATGAAATTTTTAACAAGGACGAGTCTAGCTCACAAGGGTGCTGAAAATGCCAAACGCTCTACGAGGTTCCTGGAATATTTCTGTGAACTGTTTTCTGAACTATGCCCGTTAGCATAGTAAAAGTCCGTAGAATTTGGAACATCGGTGTCAATTTTTCGTGGGAAACTTTGTCTTGCAAAAACTTTCAGTGGTCCTGCTAGCTCATTTGCCCTACTTGTGACACACTAGTGTATTCCACATTACATTTGCAAGAAACTGACTGTATATGACGCCACGTTTCCTTGTTGTAGGCATGCTAAACGTGAGGATATCGCACTCGTAGGCTGCACACAGCCACTGTTAGCTTGCGAGTGGGATATTTACCTTTTTTTTTTGGACTATTAGTAGAACGAAACGTGGCGTCATACAACCAGTTTCCTGTAAACATAATGTGTACACAATAAGGTTATGCAAGTTTTAAGTCTTTTACATGCAAACTTTCAGTGGCCAATTTTCTGCCACCACCTTCAGGCCAAGCCCAGAGTTGACGTTTGCTGTTGCGTACAGAACTCGGGGCATGGCAGAAAATTATCCAATGAAAATTTGCATGCAATTTGGTTTTGGGTAACCTTATTGTGAGTATTTACCTGAAACTAAAATAAAACAATAGTGGTGTCAATCTATAAGATAATGTCGAACAAACTATAGCAGGGGCGAGTCTTAACACCAATGCCTTCAAGAATGCCTTTGATAAGTCTTTGTACTTTTTCGAATAGGCTTACAATTCATTGAGCCTTTTACTGTTTTCTTCTTTCCCTTGAGTGTTTGATGTTGTTGGTAGTTTTTGTCATTCTGCCTGTCTTGTGTTTTGCTTGTTTTCATTTATTAATTTATTTTACATTTTGTAATGCCCGGAAGGGGTGATTTAATGCTGATCAATTAAAGTTAGTTAAGCTCGTTCGCATTAAGTCAGCTAAACCGAGCTCGTTCGCTCGGTTAAGTCTAGCTAAAATGAAGTAAATGAACAGTTAAAGATGCTGTACGGTTAGAAGTAGCCGTGGTGGGGTGTATAATCGTTATCCGTACTACTTTAGTGGCACTAATCTTGGTGATGCACATATCTTGTAGTCTCGTAAATCCTAAGTGATGAAGGTCCATTAGCCCTTCGTTGTAACAATACTAATCTCTTTAAAGTTACCGTTCGGGCACTAACAAGGTGCACCGTTTACTCCAGAATCTTACTGGAAATTAGTTGCTACTTTGGAGGAAAAGATTCAATCACTTAATTTAATTCGTCAAGCGCTTGACAAAGTGTAGCATTCACACTATAATTTTACTGGAAATTGTTGCCATTTTGGGGGAAACCATTTGATCACAGTTGGGCTAAGTTCGTTAAATGTTTGACAAGGTGCACAATTCGTGCTAAAATCTCACCGTAAAAATATTTTTCGTCATCGTTTTGGGGAGAACAGTTAGTCGCATTTGTAATCTTTTGACAAGACACTCCAATCACACCAGAATATTACTGGAAATTTAGTCGCCATTGTGGAGGAATGGTAAGCTAAGTAGCATGGAGCTGCTGATTTAGTGCAGTAAGTAATATAAAACAAATTTCATGTGTAAAACATGACTCGCATGTTACTCGGGACTACGCATACCGAGTACATTGTGTTACCGTACTGGTCAAATTTTTTGTTCTAGGGCATCGTCACCACTACTAAATTAATAGGCGGATAACTTTCACCATGATGAACACGGCACCATGTTTTACACGTGCATTTTTTGTTTTGATGCCTCAACCTGCTAATTTGTGTGGTTTAGGTGATGAGGACTATAAATTTGATCAACACACTATGTACTTTATGAGGGTGCACGTGTAGCTGCGAGCACTGGGGCGTCAGATTCGATAGGCGTCCTGGTCCCAGCTGTACATCTCTGGCTTCGTAGAGACCCAGGTTCGATCGTGGCGATGGGAAGTGTATATGTATGGGTTTTTCTCCCGCCCGTTGCGCGAGGGTTTCCTCCGGTTTCCTCCCTCATGCGGCAAAAACCAACTCTTCTGATGGTGGTATCTTCCACTTAACATCTGCCGATTGGGAATTTGGGTGGGTGGATGCCTCGTGCATCGTCTCTCTATTATTATTATTTATTTATTTAAATTGGCTTCTTGTAATCCAGAAATAGGCCTAACTTTACAATAACTAAAATCTAGGGGACCTATTGGTTCGTTTTTTTGTTTGTTCCAGGGTTGTTAACAGAGGGTTCTAAAAATAATTTATTTATCCATAAATGGGTACTAAAATTGCCAGTTAAACCAAAAGGGAAATTGGAAATATGCTGTCAGTGAAAATCTACACCAGAATAGCTTGGTATGCCACCTTTATGCACTTAAATTTCATTCAAGTGAAATAAGTAAATAAGTGTATGAAGGTGGCTTACTCTATTACATTATTCTATAGTGTATGATTTTCACTGATGGCTTATTTCCAATTGTTCTTTATATTATTTACAGCAATTTACGTCTATTTAGTTAAACCAATACACAGAAGGGGAGAAAATGAATAATAATAAGTCTTTTGATATCAAAATTTTTAGCTTTTCGTTATATTTATACATGGTGGTCTGCAAAAAAAATTTAAGTTTAAAAAACGAAACTGCAAATAGTGATCACTTTTCTGGACTAACTTTCTGGTTCCGAAAAAGTAGGCCTCGGCTTCACCAAACAAAAGATGACTTTTTTGAAGTTCTTTTTCAAATATTAGAAAAGTAGGACCCACGTTCTTTAGACTGAAAAATTAATTTTAGATCCAGATAAGTGGTCACAATTTATATTTGGAAAGTCCAAAAATAATTTTTGATTTAAAGTTGCGCTTTTTTTTTTTGTGGACCACTTTCGGCAGCTGTTCAAAATCTCTCTGCGCATTAGTAAAATGTAATTAACAAAAAAGGGAGGGTGGGGTACGCATTAATAATAGTGCTGTTTAAAGGAATTTTATATTTTATAAGATTATCACAAATCTGTAGTGTTGACAATAAGTAAACTAGTATAGGATTTTAAGGAGAGGGTAAGAGGATCATTAATTATGCCATTAGAAGGAGTGGTTGATTTTATTGGATAAACAATTAAATTCGTGTAAGACTGTTAACCTTGTAATCATTTTTAGTTTACCTGTCATTACAAAACTGAATTCTTTTTTGTGTTGCCGTTTTCAGGAGGTGGATTGGGTGGTACTCGTCGGGGTGGTCCGGATGTTAACATTAAGCATTCTGGACGTGAAGAAATGAGTCGTGGCACCGAGGAACGTGATCGTTTAGATCGCGAACGTAGCAACGCTTTGACGGGAACAGATCGGGGTGATCGCAGCATGGACCGTGGCGCGGAGCGTGTCATCGATCGTGGTGGCGGCGGCGGTGGTGATCGAGGAGACCGTGACAGAGATCGTGATAGGCGCCGCAGCAGAAGTCGAAGCCGTGAACGAAGACGCAAGAATCGTGTCAAGTAAGAAATAAAAACATTTTCTTTTTGCAGTGGTTTTGGAAAACACCGGTTTAAATTAATCTCTAGGTAGAGGGA
Organism: Lithobius niger; assembly: GCA_023313725.1. Lineage (NCBI taxonomy): Eukaryota > Metazoa > Arthropoda > Chilopoda > Lithobiomorpha > Lithobiidae > Lithobius > Lithobius niger. The sequence continues at coordinate 46,151 of JAHWFP010233681.1, read as the reverse complement.
GTTCCTTAAAACAAGAACAGAATGTATCTTAAAAAGAAGTGTTGAATCTGTTAGAACGTCTCTAAAACTTGCTAAGTATCAGTCTTTTAACCTGGAATTCTTGATAGTTAAGTGTTTAAACGTTTTGGGAATATTTGTAAAAAAATAAATTAAAACAATTTTTTTTCCATAAAAACGTTTCAAATTGACTAACAGTTTAAAGGAGTTCTCAGGCACCTCCGCATTACCTAAAAAGTACAGTATCAATTTATTTTTATATTAGGATTTCTGACAAATTTGTGCAAAATTCTGCCATTTTCACTTTCTTCCGAACAAACTTCCCTAAGAAAACATTCCAAAGGATTGTTTGGCTAAAAATTAAGTGTGAGTTATGTTGGCAAAGTGATGAGCCATAAATTTAATTTGAGAATAAATAAGAAAATTGCGTTAACGCTAGAATGATTCCTGATCACGACATGAATCCGAAAACATTACAAAACATAACGTGAAACGATTCTAGTCGTATTTTACATCCAAAGTTCACACACTTTCACAAACTGGAGAATCGCCTACTCGTAAATTTTTAACGACTTGCTGCCGTCTTCATCAGGCTTTCAAGCCGTTGGAAATTGTGAAAATGAGTGATTCTTGAGTTGTGAAACTGTGCGAACTTTGTTGGAATGTAAAATGTGACCTGAATTATCACATAGTTGCTTACTTCACCGTGATGGGGTAAACACCTTCTCTGAATAGGTGTAAGGTTACAAAATGGAGTATGCTTTATTTAACGAACTCCAACCGATAAGGATAGGATTTGGAGAGAACATTTTCTTAACTTAAATTGAGACACATTACAAGGAATTTGTGGGCGAAGATGCAAAATGAACTTTTATCTCATTTCTTTAAAAAAAAATTTTCATTTGTAGCAATGATATCGAAATCATCCAAGAGCGCAGAGGAGATAGAAGACGAGACCGCCGCAAGCGTAGTCGTGAGCGGTCTCGCGACAAGGAACGTGTTCGGGACAAGGATGATGTGGATGAAAAGGTGGATATGGATGGAATTGAAGCCATTGATGTGAAACCCCCACGTGAGAAGAAACGCAGTCGCAGTCGAGAAAGGTAAGTGATGATAAAGAGTACCACTAGTGCTTGCAACTTGTATCAGTATTAATACTGGAACTGTTACTTGGAAAGATTAATTTGAATGCAGTTTTGAGCCACAATTACGGCGGGTTTACAGCATTATGTTATATTAGTTACCGGAAATTGATATATTTACTTGTGATTATTACTTTCTGACATCCTACGTTTTTAACCCTAAGTACCTCTGCAAAAATGTGTGGCGACGAGCTAGCTGTAAAAATCGCTCGCTACGTGTCGCTACACAACAGTTGCTTGCGCTTCACGAAAACGAAACTAGTGCCCACGGCAAACTAGCAGCATCACTTTTCTAGTTTACAACATGACATTTCTTTTCACGACCAAAGCCTGTGTAATATCTTAACCCTCTCGGGCCTACGCCATTTTTGAAAGGTTCGCTAGAGAAAGCCTATCGCGAAAACATGGCCGTCATGAACAAGTTGCTTGCCTCATGAAAATAAATTGTAAATTATTTCCACGATGACGCTCAAATCTCAAAAAAAAAAATTTTAAATAAATACTTCTCAGTAAGTGTTCTACTGTATTTGTAAATTTTCGACGGGCAGATTGACAGGAACTAGTTGGGCTGTTTTTTAAATAAATGGTAATAAAAAAACTAAAGTCTAGGATTATAAAAATTTGCAGACGTAATAATTGTAAATTATTGAGCAGAAATATAATTGGGACCATCGTCCTACATTTTCGTTATCAAACAAATTTCTGAAAAGTTCGACTGTAAAAGCGCTAATGAAACTTTCAACTTGCAGTACTCGGAGTGATAATATCCACTGGATATTCTTCCGTCATAGCCCCTGTTATTACTTCCGAAATCATTATTTCATGTTTTATTACCGTAAAAATAGTTTAACCCTTTCGAGCCTAAGCGACGATATATCGTCGTTGCAATTCCACTACGTAAAAGCCTACACAACGCTATATCGTTAGCCCACTTCACCTCACTGTTAAAAAAAAAAAATATCCAATTGCGTACATCTGACTTGTAATACCGATTGACTTGGGTATTTTGGAACGTATATTTTTGGTTAATTCCTTTCAATTCCGATTAATATGATTTAATATCTTTTTATTACCTTAATCGATGTTATTGTATGCATCGTGGCCAAAATCTACGTGAAAATTGCATTTGTTTGCTGAAAATAGCTCTTGGTTGAAACCATCGTATCTCCGGAACGACGCAACGTACAGCCGCCATCTTGGTCGCGTTCGAGAGAGAGGATTCCCAATTTTCTAGCCCGCGAAAAATGACGTCATCAACCCCCACGTCACTGCCCGTATTCCTCGAATCAAATGTGCCGTTTTAATGGACTTCGTTCAAACGCTTCGGCATCGCGAGCGCTGATTGGTTCGCTCGCAGCACGTGACTCTTCGGCCGTTCACAAGTGACGTCACGCGAAGCGAGTGAAGGTCGCATCCATTGGCGCTAGCAGGAGTGCGTCGCATTGCGGGCAGCCGGTCGCAATGGCTGTCCTACGCGATTTGGTAGTAGGGCTTTCGACGATTGCGAATTTTGAAGAAATAAAGCAACTTTAAACTATTTTTACGATAATAAAATATAAAATAATGATTTCGGAAGTAATAACAGGCGTTGTGATGGAAGATTCACAAAAAGCGAAAAACAATCCGAGTACTGTTAAGTTGAAACTTTCGTTAGCGCTGTTTACGTAGTCGAACTTCAGGATTTTTTTAAATAATGAAAACGTAGGACGATGGTCCCAATTATATTTCTGGCCAATAATTTAGGCCGGGAAAAAAAAATTGTTCGGTTCTCGGGCGCGGGCGGGTCCCCAAAAATCATGCGGGTCAATCGCTTTTTATTTCATTCGTCTTACGTCGTTACTCGTGGAGTGAGGCACTAACGAAATATTTATTCTTGCAAAAATTATTGGACACAATTATTTCAAACACACGCACGCAACAGATATTCATTAAAATGCACGGAAAAAAGCGGACAAATGGCTTTAATAGTTTCGGAGAACCGTTGTTGTTTTTTTAATTACGGGCGGTAATGAAAATCGAAAATCTCCGTGTTGACAAAAACGCGTCCGAAAGGCGGCGTTAGTTAGGCTAAAAATCGTTGCTCCCACCTGATAAGCAATAGTGTGAAGGTTTATAGGCTCCTTTTCCATTTTAGTTTTGCATCGTGACTGCTGATTTAATTTTTTAATGATGTGAAACAGCGTCTTTCTTGTGATTTGCAATGACGAACTAAAACACTTGTCAAGCGCTCACGTGAAATCCGAAGCGATCGGCGGCGTCCCTGTTGAAATCGCGCATCAGCCAATGAGAGCACGCAAAATTGGTCACGTGGTGCCAACCAGCCAATAATGGAACGCGATTTTCAAATGCTTTGGAAAGTTAGCCTGAAACGGCCAGAAACGGCCTACTACAATTCACCTGATTGGCCAATGCCAAATGGCCATCGAGAACATATGTTGAGAGGCCTAGATTCAGGGGAATTCCAGCTTTCCAACTAATACAAGATGGCAGCGCCCAGTCAAATAATTCGACCGCTACCACTGATCAAAAATGACCAATTTTCTGCTTTTTAACTTAGGAAAAAAAGAATGAGAAAGGCATTTTTGCAGTTTTTAGTGAGTCTACACTCAACTAAAGTGCTTTTAATAAAATTGTAGATATTGGTAACTACGTTTTTTTTTTTGTTTTTTTTTTACAGAAATCGATGCACATCATGTCAGGAATTTCAGCGTTTCGCATTTCGATATTTTGGCGGAAAATTGCGTTTTTCGACCCATAGTTTACCTTCAAAGCTTCGACGTATATATACGTCATTACAGTGTTTGAGATGATTTTTTTTGGACGTATATATACATTCATACTGCTTAAAAGGTTAAAGAAAAATGTGGAGCATTTTCATAGCATTTTGAAAATAAATAATAAAATAAAAAGCCGGGTGGCCTGGTCCTTTTTCGACCTCCGAAATGCCCGAGAACCAAACCTATTTTTTTTCCCGGCCTTACAGTATAATTATTATATTTGCAAATTTTTATACTCCTAGACCGCATAGTTTTTTTTTTACAATTTTTTTTCGTGAGGCATGCAACTTGTTCATGGCAGCCATGATGCGGCCATAGGCTTTTTCAGCAGGGAAATGAAAAATGGCGTTAGGCTCGAAAGGGTTAAAAGTTGGCTTATTTCCTCAATATTCACGATCATTGAAAGCTTGCTCCCAGTTCTTCGTAGACGCCATAGTAACTGGCTGTCCGCAAGCGACGCGCACCCGCTAGCGCCAATAGATGCGACATTAATTCGCTTCGTGTGATGTCGCTTGGTGACCGGCCCCTTTGCGATGAAGGGTCAGGGCTCAAACGAACGAACAGGCGCTCGCAATACCGAAGAGTTTGCACAAAGGCCGTTAAGATGGCACATTTTATTCGGGGAATACAGGCAGTGATGTAGGAGTTGATGACGTCATTTTTCGCGGGCCAGAAAATTGGGAATCCACTCTCTTAACGCAATCAAGATATGATCGTTTAGACAAGGGCTATTTTTATTGCCACGAAAATATCATCTTTTATTTACATAGCAGTCCCCTCCCCCCATGGAGTTCTATTATCCCTAGCTTGAAAGTTGGCTTCCCTGCTGGTCTCATCACCTACTGCACAAGACGGGACAGGCACCGTCTATATAAGTGGATCGCAACAGAGCACAGCATCTTTCTTCCTAGGGCAATTGCGTTAACCGGTTGGTCCCGGAGCTCTTCAATGGATTCACCGATCCTCCTTGTTGATGCGGACTCGACCTCCGGTTCCGGAGGAGGGGATTAGATTCCCTTGCCCAAACCTGCTTCCGATGAGACCGCTCCGCATTCCACTACCTTTGTGTCACCTGATCCGCGTGCTGCATCGATCCGCATCTTTTTTCCATGCATCAGAAGCCCCCACGCATTGGTACGAACCGCCTGACAGTCCAGCCACCCTCTTTCGTCTTTCCAAAGCTTCTCCAAGAGTTACCTTCTTGTGGGACGTTCAGCCGGTTCGAGCCTCATCAATGTCTTCTAGGCCGATCCTTCCTTCACCTGTCAACACCATTAGGAGGATCGCCGAGTCCTTATCAGAGATTCTCTCCACCAGCGGGTTTGCGAGTGCTGGTTCCCTTTCCAAGATTCCAACAACAGTTCTGCATCCCTTCAGTGAGTCTTGTCGATTGTTGTATTCCAGGGCCGTCCGGGCTGCCGTCTCTGGTCGAAGGGTTTCCCAACACGGTTCCCTCTTCACCCTCTGACCTTCTCTGCCTCGAACCATGGTCCTCCGGTTCTTCGGACATCAGTCCGGTATCGCCTGTTTTCCTGCCACTTCATTTCTCATTCTCCGCATTGAATGTCGAAGAAGCGTCTACCGTTTATCCCTGGAATCGCACCGATCCGTAAGAAGGGAGCCCCGGCCCGTCATCTCCATCCAGAACACGTGGCCGGTTCCTCTGCTTCTACATGCTACCATTCCTGCATGCACAATTTGTCCCCGATTAACGACTCTTCGAAAAATAAAGACAGGAGCGACGTTCTTCACAATAGTTCCAAGACTTCAAGCCCAGCTGTCAGAATCCGCTGAAGTCCCGGTTCCGTTACCCATTCCTCAGGCCGATCGCTATCTTCTAAGTTCTCACTGTTCTTTACCTCTTCAGTTCTTCGGTTACCGCATCAAAATAACCAGTGGTACATCTTCAAGATTGCCTTCGGCCAGTCGAGTCTTTCCTATTGCAGGCGATTCACAAGCAAGAAGCCAGTGAAAATATGCTCAGTTCTTTGTTACTATCCATCACGCAGGCCACGGCCTAGCTCATCACTCAGCTTTACCATAGAATCGGCGAAATCCCTTCCACCCAGCAGCAGCATTGATTCCTCTCCGTCCTCGATCCCTCGCCGCTATGACACTTCGCATCCGGGACCTTCTGTCTCTGCTTCACCACTCCGCCACTAGGGGTCACCCCATCTGTAGCGCGCAAGTCTCCTCATCGTTTTCGCCCGTCCAATGCAGCGACAGCCATATCTCCCAATTCCTCTTCATCCGAGGACCCCTTGCTACCGGCCAAAATTGCCAACGTTCCTGAACCCAAACCGTGTGTGTGCCTTGGATTCGGAGCAGGGACCAAAGAACACTTTGATCCTCATCCCTGCTGCCAACACCATCGACAGTGTAACGGCTTGGATTTCCTATGTGCCATATGCATTACAGTCTCCCCGCCAAAATGGAAGGAGGTACGCCGCCGCCAGAGAATCTCTCGCCTACGGGCGGATCCTCAACGTCAACAAAAAAAACTACCAACCACGTCAATTGCTTTCAGTTTATCTTCCAGTTCTTCTACTTCAAGCTTGCCTAAGTCTTCCATGCCTCCGGTTACCGCTACGGCCACGATTCCAACCTCCTCATTGGAATCGGGATTTTGTTCCCCGTGTCCCCCATCACTTTTAACCCTTTAAGGACTGCACTCTGCCTCAGCTTGCATTTCCCTAGGACGGGCAAAATCTTAAGATATTTTTAGTTAATAACAGTGTTTTACTAAAAATACCATAACTTGGCTTGTATTTGAGATAGCACAACAAATCAGGCACCAAATTGCTCAGAAATTCGCAGCTTTTAATTCTGCTTACAGTTGTTGAAGAAATCGTTGCTTAGTAATATGTAAAAAAAAATTGTAAACTTTGAAAATGAAAAAAAAATTTAAAAATGAAAATTTTATATACTGAAATTTTTGTTGTGGTCTTGCACTGAAGGTTGAAAAAAATTCCCGTCATATGAGAATGTGTGCAGCCCATGTTGGCAGCTTAAAAATTATAATTTTGCTTATAGGAACATGTAAATAAAATTAAAGCTGACACAATGTAAACATGTAAAAAATTGCTCACGATGAAGCCTTGCAGTGCAGCCGACTTTTGTTTTGGCTGTTCCTGTTGCTCGCCCATGGGACTGAGGATCCCAGGTCCAGGTTGGAGAAACTTTCGTTGGTTCCACCCGGGCACTGTCCGTGGGGCCGCCAGCTCGTAACGTGGGTGCTCCGAACCTAGCCCGCCACCTTTTGTGACGAGCTCAGCTACGTAAATAATAGTTAATGGATATTTTCGTGGCAATAAAAAGACTTAAAATACCAGGGCCACCTGGTGAATTTTAGTTTTTGTTTTGTCTATACGAAAATACGCACTGGCATCCCTAGCATTACCTTTTACGCACCCAAGCCTCCCCACGAATGGACTAGGTTCATGTGGGTTGGAAGCAGATGCTGCGCTCCGTTGCGATCCGCTTATATAGACTGTGGCTGTTCCTGTCCTGTGGAGTAGGTTGCGAGACCAGCAGGGAAACCAACTTTCAAACTAGGGATAATAAAACTCCATGGGGGGGGGGACTGCTATGTAAATAAAAGGTAATGTGTATTTTCGGTTTTTTTTTAGTGGGTTTAGAACTGAGCGACGATAAATCATTCGGCCGGCGACTTTTAACTTGTCTAGCGACCGTTGATATATCAGCGTTTAGGCCCGAAAAGGTTAATATGACTAGCGTACCCACACAAATTTGCAGCTAAAAAGAGTCGGGGTGGGTGTCCAACTGTCCATGCGTTACGCAGTGCGTCTTTCAACCCTGCTGTGCTGCTGATATAAAACATTCTTATGATATAAGACTTCTGTAAATTGTCTTCGTAGCGCAGTATACTCGCAATTTCAAATAAATGTAGATAACTGTACCAATATCTTTGCAAATTTTCGAGTGTCGATATTCTGGAGATGTTGGTGCTCAGACAAGTAGTCTTCAGGCAAAACAGACAAAAGTCACGGTAATATGTCATGTTCAATCGTCTGCTTTTTGAACGGCGATAGAGCGTAGCCTCCACCACTTGCACGGCCGCTTCTCCACTTCTCGCGCAGCTCGTCATTAAACTCGCTACGGAGCAGAAACTGTATTCCAGAATTAAATGCGACATTTTTACATAGTGTAAATTTCTGAATTTCCGACCATGGTATTAAAAACGAAAAAAAGACCCACAAATAAAGCGCTACTGAAATGAAAAGTTCTTGTTTAAGACCAGGTCTTTACAGGGCTATACCTCCCAGTGCCATTTTTCTCGATCCTCCACATCAAGTACGGCCCCAAAGGTATTTACTTACCGTTATTGTTTCCCTTGCTAAAAAAAACCGTTCTAAAATGTGGCGTCTAGGAGATTTTCTGTTGAATATTGTTAACTATATTTAAGAACGACCCGTCACTAAATGATGCATTGCGCGTACAATAATTACCTAATTTTCTAATAATTACCATGAGATCTAAAATCTAATAGACTAATGCGATAAAAATTTAAATTAGATATTCCAATAGATCGCCGAAGCAAGATTATAAGACACTAGCCTAGAAAATTATAAATTGTGATTTTAAAATATGAGAATCATTTCGGTTTGTGACGATACAATCGTTGACTTGATTCTGTCTCGTGTACTATTCACATAGCCAACCGAGACAGTAGTACGCAGCTACCACCCCAACCGACCTTTGCACTGTAATTTGGCACGCGGAATGTTATAAGGCAGGCCGGGTGGCCCTTTAAGTTAAAACATTCTTATGAAACAGCTCTGGGCTTATGAACGTTGAATTAAAAAAAACGTACGATCATCACATGTACAAATCTCTTTTGTCTCTAAAGTGGGAGGTGAATTGATAGCTAGATCACAAAACAATTCAATTCAGACTTTCAAGTAAGGCATGTACAAACCATGGAAATATTCCCAAGTGTTTTTTCTTTATACTATTTGTGATGTGGTGGCAGTAGTAAGTGTTTGATCCTGCCAAAATCACTGCTATTTGGATTCACTTCAGATCGTGGTTGGCAACACCGAGGAAGCATCCTTAACGCGACAATTTATTGTTCGTCTTAGTTACGTCAATAAACCTCATAGAAAAAAATCTGTTATTGATTCTTGGAAAATTTTGGAAAACTTGTTCCTGCTTGTTCTAAAAGTTTTTTCTTTAGTATACGTTCGACCTACAGCCAAGGATGTTTGCAAGTTCCCCATAAAAAGTGTTTTGTTCTAACAAGAGTTTGTTCAAACGAGGTTCCACTGTAGTAACTCTGCATGAATTTAAGTCTTGATTTGTAACGGGGTAGTGGGGTTAACTTGATTGTCTCATAAGCCAAAGGTCCCAGATTCGAGGCCGACCTCACCCACCCGTGGCATTTTTTGGAAGAAAAGGGCCTCGTTATGTCTCATGCTCATGTCGATTGTGCCATGTTAAAAGCCTAGGAATTTCTAGTTGGATCTCGTCTGGCCATGGCTATGGCTGGGAATGCGCTACACCTAAGTAGCAGAGAATCAAAGTAGGGGGTTCCACTTTTGTGCTCGATTCTGTGCAGAAATTACCGCAGAATCTTTGCATTTTTTCTACAATAAGTGTTTTGCTAATTGCCGTGCACTGCCCATAAATAATCTGCGGGCTCGCTCGTAATGTTGGCAGTAGTTGAGTTTTTTTTTCTTTCTTTATTCTAATAGGGATCGCAAACGAAGACGTAGTCGCAGCCGAAGCAGGGATCGTGACCGTAAGTCTAAACGTGATCGTAGCGACCGCCGCGATCGTGGCGACCGTGACCGTGGCGACAGGGATGATCGTGCAGATCGTGACGAGCGTGGTGACAGGGATGATCGTGGTGATCGGGACGACCGTGACGATAGGGATGAACGGGACGAAGATCGGGATGACCGCACTCCGAGATTGCCGCTGGACATTGTCATAAAGCAGGAGCCCGAGGATGATTATTCCAATGGTCCTCGAGGAGATAACGACATGAATGAGAACAGCAATGACAATTACTCTGAATACAACACTGGCGGCCAGTACGGCGACTATCCCGCTGACAACGAAAATAGCAACCAATATTATCCAAACTACAATTCTTCATACCCGCCAGTAGTTAAGGAGGAGCCGTATGACGAGGAGGAGAAAGAAGATTAAAAATCGGCCAATATTCACTGATAAAAGCTATGTGAGCAAGTGTTATTTTAAAGTAAAGGCCGCCATCGTTTATAGCAAATCCATTTAAAGATTGAATATCAAAATATTTACATCTTGTGCTGATTCTGCATAACGTTTTTTCAAGGGAATTGTCACAAAATGTGTTTACCCTGAGATTTTTAATCGTGCTAGCAATGCATGTTCTTAAATGTATTGGCTGAAGTTGGTACGGTTTAAGTACGAAAGTGCTGCTTTATTTGTTAGACATATACGATTGTCAAGTCAGCATTGGTGTTTTTTTTTAGTTCCCCGGTAATTTAAGCAATTTGAAACTTTCGACATTTGTAGTTTGATTAGTGTTAGGCTACTTACTATGTGTAAGGGTTATTCTTTTTTCTTTTTATGATGCACTGTTAAAAGTACTCTTGGGTTTCTATTAACGAGTGTGAAAGCATGATACGATACTAGGAAAGAAGTAATGCATATAATAGTAAATTAAAGTTTAAAAAATTGAATGGTACTACCATCAGTCAATATTTAACAGGTGTAACATCATTAAACTGGATGTTTTAGGTGGTTTGGGGGGAGGGGGGCATTATTGTAGCGTTTCAAAGCCTACACTGGGTTTCCTGCAAGTAAATATGAAATTTACAATACAGTTTCAGTGTCTGCTGCTTACTCGTAGTCAAGATGCAGGTAAAAGTATTTTGTGCACTAGAAATATTAAGACTCTGACAGTGGATGCCAGGGTTGCATGACGACGGGTTTGTACTAGTCTCACTGTTTAAAATTACTGAAAAGACTGAAATCAGGTCCTCATGAATGTGTTGTGGTGTATTCTCGTATTTATAGAAGCCTTGCTAAATTACCGTAAATACGTGAATGCACAAATTTTTCCCTTTAAAAAGTCGTCCAAAAACTGGATTTAAAATCGTCTAAAAGTTTTATTAACATTCATACCGTTTCTGTCTAGAATCGGACTTAATCCAAGTCTTCAGCCTAAATATGTCTTCTACCAATAAACTGTTTTCGTTGTAGAACGTTTAATGCATCATTAACCTACGCCTTAGATTAGAATATAGGTATTTTTCCTAACGACACACAAATATACTTTAAGCTGCCGTAAACCATTGATTTTGTTTTATATTATTCGGTTTAACATTTTTTTCAGACGTATAAAGCTTTCGTAGTGTACCTTTCAAAAAAAAGCCATACAGACTTGATTTTTTTGCCCCTTTAATTTTTGCTTAGTAACTGCTTAGTGATTCGATTTAAAAACTTGGAAAATTCAATGCATTGGATTGGGAAAAAAGGCACAAATATGCATTTTCAGAAGTGGGGCCAAGATCGGCATCAAATCTGATTGGATTAATGTAACACCCCCGCACACAAACTCTATGTTCATCCTTGCATCGCCTAAAACTGCTGTAAACTTAAAAATCAGTGTTGCGCCTCAGGACCGAGGGCTCGTTGGAGCAGAGTATTTTAGGTGTGTTGATTTCTAAATGTTAACGGACTCCAAATGTTGCCGACTTTCTAGACTTAGTGGCTAGGAAAGGTAAGGTTTTATTAATTTTGTTGTGTACTGCAGCTGCTCTCATGATGTTACAGCTTGCAAGTTTGACTCAAATTGTAAAAAGGAATCAATGGCACTTAATTGATACGACTAGCAGTTTAAATTGTGACTGAACACGGGATTTGTGACAAGAAACGTAAGTAAAGTGTTTGATCACCCCGTTTTACCTATTTCGACACAATTTCCTGTTTACTGGCCTGAAATTTCGAACAGGTAAGAATTAAAATAACGTTAATAACTAAGCCACACACAAAGTCAAGGTTTCGCAATTATGTTAAATATGCGTAGAGATCCTTGGTATTAAAACTTTTGGGAATAAATGACACAAAGTTAACGCTGTACAGTATATGGCGAGTTTATTTTTCGTGAGGTACGAGTAGGTTTTGTTTTAACCGATTTAAAGGTAGGTATTGCGTTGTGTGTAAGCTGCATTTTTTTAAGTACTCCGAAAAATGTAAGAATTTCCTGTTCGTTCTTGATAAGTGTGTGTGGAAAATTGTAAGGTCCGGACTTGGCGTTTATTAAGATTGGGAAAAACCACAAATCTTCAACTTGTAAGTATCTCGGACAAATGATAATTTCTGCAGCGTTGTTTATTTGTGATTGCCAACAAAACAAATGTAATGAATTCCGTGAATAAATTACTTGAACTCAGAAAGTTTTACTGGGTAATAAATTATTGGAACTAAAAAATGATAGGCGCCATCAACACCTCTAACAATATTAAGGCTGGGTGATCCCGATCTTTTCTTTAGTCCCAGTATTTGTAGAAATTGGGATGGAAATTAAAAACCCAAATATATGTATGGTCACGGGAAAAAGTCTTTTCTCGAACAAAAACCATTTTTAAATAACTAGGTCACCAGGCATTTATTACTTTTATGTGATATCGGAAAACAGCTCTGTGTACCGTAATTTCAAGTGTAAGATCTGCCTCCCAGATAACCCGCACCAATAAAAAATACGCGGTTGTGTAAAGAAACAAACTTTTATGACCCGCCGGTAATATACAAGGTTTAACAAAAGTTTGAATGAGCTCACTAGTGCGTGCTGTAATACCAGGCTGTTGGCCTTCCAATACATTATCTTGTAATCCAAGGTAAAATAAAAGCTATTTATTTTACCTTTGATTACAAGGTAATGTGTTGGAATGCCAACAGTCTTTTATACTGTACGCTGTCTTTATACTTACACAAGTCCTTATTTTAATTTTGGCATTTGTAAGAACCTTTTAAGTGCTTATATGTTCAAAAGGTCCTTAAGGGGGCACCTACCCTAAAGTAAGGCGTAACTTTGGGATTTTTTCTTTTAGTGTAATTGCCTCAGTCATAATTTTTTTTTTTACCTTAAAGTATGTTGAAATATGAGTCTAGAGCCTATTTTAATTTTTGATTTGGTCAATTTTTGTGGGAGTACCGTACCGGTACATTTTTGGTAAGTTTTATTACACTTTAGTGCAGCTACTTTGATAACATCGGCAAAAATTGGTGCACATTAATGAGATTGGGCTCTAAATCATCTGTATACATAGCACTATCATGTAAACTAAAATAATTTTGCTACTACAATTTTTTATATTTTATAATGGAATCAACAATTTGCATATAGCGTAAACTTGTACATCCCAAATTTTGGAATTTTTTAAACCACACCAGAAGTGAGTAAAAGTATGATTTTAGTCCACTTTATAGTCACCACATATAGGAACTCGTGTAAAAAATTTCAAGACATCTCAATTCTAAGTTGAGTTATGATGTTTTTAGTGATTGACCGCAAGCGATATTCTCGATCCGAGAAAATCAAGTTTGAATGTGAAACTTATTACCTTACGCAATGCTACCTAAACACCCCCCCCCCAAAAAAAATTTTTTGCCGTGAAAGGTCTCAGAAAAAAAAAACTGTTGTAGCATGAAGGGTACATGTTACTGCACCAGAATACCTCAGAAATTTTTTTTTTTTGATGGGAATATTTTTAGGGTAGGTGCCCCCTTAAAAGTGCTTATTTTGGGCCTGAAAAATCCATTTGTCTTGTTACAAATATAATTTAATTTGCAACAGTAAGTGCTACATTAAACAAAAATTTTCAAGGTTAGTGTACGTCACATTTGATTGCTATTAAAACATTTATTTAAAAAATCTTATCTACCTACCCTGCTTATTTTCAAGCCGTTACTGGAACATAACTTCTAAACGCTCCATTGTTACTGAAATGTGCTACAAATGGTCATTATAAAGGGCTTATAAAGAATTTCTTGTATGTGTGCGAACCCTGCTGTTAGCATGTTTAACGATTGGTACTGTAATAACCTACAGTGTACGACCAACAATGCCAATGCTGCTCATAGGTTACGCTCTCCGGTCGCTCTTCTATTTGTCGAAGCAGAGGAAGTCGGACCAGAGTTGATCAAGCAATCAACAACACGATGCTTGAATGTAAAACGAAATCTTGCTGCTATTAATTTCAAGTTCATTTCAAATTTCGACATTAACAAATTAAACTACCGATATTTTGAAACGAGCTGCATGTTTTCATGAATTAGGACGAGATGCTTGCGAAAAGTAGGAAAATATGGTTTCTTCACATTATCACTGCAGCGTGAGTAGGTAAACATTTGGCCTGTAAACGTTTACAGAATCATTTGAGAATGGGCCTGAAAAATCCATTTGTCATGTTAGTTTTTTTTTAAACTCTGAAACCCACACAATCTTATAACCCGCAGGCCAGATTATTTAAGAAAGTCTTATAGCCCATGTTTTATGCGTAGGAATTACGGTATATCTCCGACGAGGTTTGTAACATCGTCATTTTGTTAAACGTTCAGCAGTGGGTCCAACCAAGTTTGTATGACTTTCATCGCACTCGTGCGCCACACAGATAGCTCCCATCTTTAACCAGTCCGTCTTGCCCACCACAGTAGAAACGCACGTCAATAAAACGCTGTGAACTGCAGTATGGAGTTTCCATTGCTGACATGCAAAGAAAATTTTTAGTTTTACCGAAGTACTGTATTGTATACGTTTTCCAGTAAATTGTCAACTTTTGTGGATCGACCGTCTTTGGTTTGTAAATCTTGCGGTTTGCTGCCGCAGTTCTACTAGTAGTGCTCCATAATTTTCAGACGTAACGTACTGGTCCGATAGTAAGGCTGCTTGAATATAAGGTGAATTGCCGTTTAGCTCACGAATTCAACAAACATTAACAGGTACCAGTGCCTCTGTTACACCAAAGTTACTATTATAGTTCAGCCAACGCCGATTTGGAATATTTTTTGCCATATGGGTTTTTTCCCCTTTAATTGTGTACTCTATAACAATTTTGAGGTCCTGTTTTGATTGTATTTTAGATTTTACTAAATGATTCAAAAACTAAGCCGACTTCTTTTAGCACCAATAGATAGCTCTTGTAAAGTCGATTCGAATGGTGTGGTCAAAGTTTGGCACAGAGTTATTTATGGATTTGGATTTCAATTTTAATGGAACAAATACAAATTTGAAAATAACTTATTGTCTTGTATTCAGGTAGTTTTTGCTAAATAATCCAAAAGAGTAAATGGCTTGAGATTAGCACCCTTAGGCAGCTCTCGGAAAAACAATTCGAATGGTGTACTCAAGCTCGCCCGCACGGAAAGGAACAAATCATCGCCCGAGATAAAACCTTCTCTTTTTAAATGGCCTTAGTGGGAGAGAATGGACACTTAACATACCGCAATGATATGATTGAAACAAGATGTGTTACTGAATCGGGTCTTCTCTCGTCGATTGCTTCCTCTACTGTTCCTTAAATATATTGTTTACATTTGTCAACGAACAGTTCATATACTTGGTCTACTTTGATAATGTTGCTGCTTGTCACAAATAATGGCGCAGACACTGCTGATGTCAACTAGTGGTCGACCGAAACCGATTTTTTTTTTACACTTTGGCCCAAACCGGTGATTTGATTTCGGCCGAAACTGAAAGCGCACCGAAACCGAAATCACTACCGAAACTGGCAATTCGGTTTCGGTCGAAATTAAACCAGTAAATCGGTTTCGGCTGGAACCTAAACCTAACCTGAATAATATTGGTATTAATAATTAGACAAAAAAAAAACGAGAATAAAATCGTAAAATTATGAGTGTATGATGGTTTTGCATAGACTTAGTCTAGACTGGGAGGCAGAGCCCAGTTTACACATTTTTGGGCCCTAGGCTGAGAAAAACCTTGCCTGTCCTTCAACCCCACAAAAAAAAGTGTTTCAGCCTTTAACGAAAACTGTCAGTATTGCAAAAAACCTTCAGTATTTTCATTTGTATTTATTTTTCTTTTTGGTAATAGCCATTTTAAAATCATTAGTTCGTGTTAAAAACCATTAACTAAAAAAGGGCTTCATTCCTTAAGTAAAACCTTGCAAGAAAACAACAGATAAAAGCATAAATTCCTTCCAGTACAACGAAGACATAACAATTATGATAAAATTCGGATTGAAAGAAAAATTGTACTTATTATTTAATGGAATGGCATGGCAGATGAAAGCTGGATCTGCGATGGGGTCCCCTGGATATCAGCTCTTGTAGGCTACAGTCACGCAGAAATCTGCTACTGGCAGGAGGCAGGAGTGGTTTCGGTTTTATCGAAACTTGCAGCAAAGGATTCAGCTTGTATTCTACAATATCAGTCTTGAAAAGTAGCTGGGCTGAACTGTGATTCTTTCCGTTAGCATTACAGGGCTCTTACTTTCTTGCACCGTTTGTACGGAAACGTGAAGATTATAAAGAATCGGCATAGTTATGCTGGCAATCTGAAAGTTAGACAAGATTACTTTATTAATCATTTGCAGCCATCGGTTTTTTTTTACAAAGCCAAGACATTGCAGGAATAAATTGTTGCTGCATGGTATAGTCGACCATTCTTTTCCAAAGGCCTCGGTTTTTGTTTTTGTTTTTAGTCTTTGGGTTAGTTAAAATTGGTGGTGGGCGACCCAAGGTCTACGGATTGCGTACTGCCCTACAGCCCCCAAAATCCTGCCCCCGTTGTGTCATCCAATGCAGATACCAAGTCTTACCAAAACTTAGAAAAATGCGTACTTCCACTAATAAATGAACAATTTAAGTATAAAAAAAAGTTGAGCGTGTTTTGCATAAAAGTCCGTAAAAAAAAGTGCTATAATACGGTAGCTGTTTTATACAGTACCCGATAAGTTCTTACTGTTGCATTTTCGAGGCATGGCCTGCAGACGAAAGATTGCCCACCCCTGATTAAAACCAATGCAAGGCAGAAAAACGACTGGTATATCAATACCACTTTCCTTCAGTTTCTGCAGGCGAAGATCCACATACTGCAGGGCATCGGCAATTACGATTGACACATGATTTGCTTGTTGTCTCTGCTACATTGTGATATAGCAATGAATGTAAGCGATGAAAATAATCAATTGCCAAATAGAAAACGTAATTGGTTCGGAGGCATTACTTCCAAAAAAAAAGTAAGCCTCTGGGCCGTTTGTATGCATGAATGCTTGCAACTTCTTCACGGAAGCATACATTAAATTGGCAAAAACCATTGCTGTAAAGAACCATCAGTGCGTGGTGGATCACAAAGAACAGAAACATCTTTGCGGTAAGCAACTTAACTTAAACTAACTTAACTTAAAATAATGGGGCATCCCGTCTAGGTTACTAGCCTTAAAATTGTTTGTTTCTACATAGAGAATTTTTATAGCCGACGAAAATATACATTACCTATTTGTGTAGCGTTTCCCTCCTTTTGAGCTATTAATTCCCTAGAAAACTTGAAAGTTGGCTTCCCAGGCAGGCTTGTACTACTGCGAATGCGCAAGACGGGATGGCTATATAAACTCGGCGCAGCCGTCCTAGGGCATTATTTCTCTGCACCCAGAAACTAGACAATGGAGGGGAGGCCTGGGTGGGAGTTAAGGTGATGTATATTTTCAGTTGGGCAATAAAAACCAAATTAAGCAGGTGCAGTCCCTAAAATTTAGTCTTTTCATAGCCGACGAAAATTAGCATTACCTATTTTTGTAGCGGTCCTCCGGACCAGCGATCCTCGTCCTCTCTGCGATCCGCCCTCGTCTGCTCCTGCAGGATGTCTTCTAAGATTCTACCGGTTGAGGCTCCGCTCCCGGCCATTCCTTCTACAGTCTTGGAGGGCCGGAGGGCCATTCCGTCCTCCCCTAGGATCAGGATAATTCATCCCTACTCACCGATCCTCTTCTGTTCGACAGCCACTCAATCCGCCGCCCGCTACCTTCCCGGCGTTAATTACCTCATTTCCTTCTGTAGAGAAACCAGGGGCGCCTTTCGTAGAGGCTGATCCGCCTTAGGTCGTATCCCATACCTCTCGCAGGCGCCATCTTCTTGTCAATTATCTTCTTCAACAGCTGGTCCCTCGATTCTCGGACGTACGCTCCTGCCTCCGTCCTTACCTTCACTAGCCTTCGCTGTTCCTCTTGGATCATCAAGCCAGCTTTCACCTTCCTTTCATCCACCGGACTCCATCCGCCTGCCCGTTCCCTTTCCTACCTTTCAACAACGCTTCTGCGTTCTTGTCCTTTCACCAGCATGCTCGTCCTCTCTGGACAATATACTGGGACACGATCCGCCACCACCTCCTTCGCCTGTTCTAGTGGACGTACTTTGTGAAGAGCTGCCATCTTCCCCCAACTATGACATCCACTACACTATTCTTACCTCCCTTGATACTCTACTACAGAAAAAAGAGAGAGAGAGAGAAGGGGACGGAGTACAGACACACTCCCTAGTAAAAGAAGTGACGTACTCACCAGACCTTTAGGCTGCTTTTTGATAACCTTTTATTACCACGTTCCATGCTGCACGATTTTTCTTCTTTCCGTTCACCATCCGCTCTTCGCATCTGCTACGATCCGTCTCTTCATTTACCATCCGGTACGAACAGTGTTCGTCCTAAGTATGTCCGATCCGCCACCAGTTGCCATCCTATGCAGGACGTCTGCTCCATCCTTGACGACATTGACCACCACTCCAGCCGTCGGTCCTCCTCCCAGGAGATCGTCGTCATCCCAGCAAGGTAGGAGTTTTCCGTAAATTGTTTCTGATTCTCTATTTGTACCCCACAGTGTTAAGACCACTGCTGCGGTATTCTCATCTGCTTCTTTACCATTATCATGAATTTTATCCTTTCTTACCGCGATGCCTGGTCTCACTGAAGGATACCTCTCAGCAGACCACCTTCGATCTGCTCAGTGATTCTCTGACTAGTGAGGAATAAAAGTAAGGGTTCGACTCCTGGCACTATTGTCTATTCACGGATGTTACGTTTCGTGGAAGAATAAATGCCCTATTCTCTATTTAAATATGTCTTTTTCAAATTGAAAGGTGAACTTGTCCCTCCTGTCATCGAAGTCAAGTATCGGCTTTAACCGTCAAACTGGTGATTTACGCAGTTCTAATTTCTAATTTCACACCAGCAAGGTGCAATAAGGAATGCCGAATGTAAAATAAAAGTTAACTGAACATATGGATGTACGCTTCCATCCTACGTGACGAATAGGAAAAACCTCTACGACAGCACACCCCACCTTCGCCGCACGTGCAATATGTGCAGGGAGATAGGTTGGGGGAAGAGAGAGAGGAGACACTAATCAAGAGATTGGGAGGGTGTTTACTACCATTACCCTAGAGTAGTCGTAGCCTTTATCAGGTGTGTGTTGAGCCTTGTCTACGTACTTGCACAAAAATGGCAAAACCCATAGCAAACATCATGTTGGCTCTGCTAAGTGGCAGAACAAGTAGAAATCTTAGGCTTTTGTCATCGGTGGAACTGTAAACATAGACGATCAGTTGCGAGTTTCATCTACGGGTTCCTGTTCAGTTTAGCACGAGCTGTTGCTCAATCCCTACCGCCTAGCTTTACTTAAAGTGGCACTGTCACCGATTGAAAGTCTGCAGAATCTGACAACATCTAGCGCTATCTAGTACTAGCTTGCACCAAGCGAAGGAATGCACAGCGCCATTTCTTTTAACGAAACAAACAAGCCACGACCTCCTTAATTATTGAGTGAAAATCTGGTACGCCTTCGTGCACCAGGGAGCTTCTGTAAAGGTTAACTATATTCAGTACCGCTAGATGGCGCCATGGCAGTTTCTTAAGCCTTTCAATCGGTGATAGTGCCACTTAATGAAATAGGTGCTGATGATGTTGAATGAACCTGGCCGGGTGGCAAAACATGCAGCTTTTATCAGTTGACCGTGTGGTGAACTGGAATGTACGATGGGCGAGTTACAACATGGAACTATCATGTCGTACTTACACTTGACTTTCATAACTTTGTATGCTACATATACATGCCTTTGCCTCAACTGTCCGGCTACATCTGCGATTGCAGTTGCTGTTTGCCTTCACGTGTGTTCCTTATTTGGTTACTTCTGTCATCTCTGGAGTGGAGAGGAGTTTTACATACATAATATAATACAGTACCTTCCTAAACCACCGAACAGAACGCACCACTGTTAGAGACAGTAACGTTGCGTCAGCTGTTTAGTACCTTCTGAAACTGCAATCACAGCTCAGCAAAAATCAACAAGCTCATCAGATCACTCGTTATGCCATACCTTTAAAGTGACCAGACGTAGCTAGTTGATTGGACCAGGCTACAATAATGGCAGTAACCAGGCGCGAGCAATGCAAAATTGCGAACCATCTCGGGGAGGTGGTTGCAGGTGATTGCCAGTGGTGGAGCTTTTGAGCATGCGCTAGGTACGTAAAGAGATTCATTGCTGACGATGGTTGACGTAGGCAAGCCATATCAACACAGCTTTAGTAGGGAATGAGCTCAACTGTCACCAACAGTGGTGCGTTTGGTTCGTTCTGTTCGGTGCTTTAGGAAGGTACTGATATTGTGTTGAATAGTCAAGACTACGTCAACATATATCATCTGTGTACCTAAAGTATTACATATTAGTTTTTCGTGATCATGAAATTCATCATAGGGCCCACAACCCAAAGAAAAATGTCGGATGTTGGGGGGGGAGGAATATTCCACACAAACATCAAAAGAAAATGTAAACGAAGACTGACAATTTTATTGCGACCTTTGCCTCTAGAAATAAAATTAAAAGTAATTACAGCATCAGTACCTTCCTAAAGCAGCGAACAGAACGCGTCACTGTTAGAGACAGTTTGGCTCCAAACTTGACGTGCGCATGCGCAGTGATGTTGCGTCAGCCGTTCAGTACCTTCCTAAACTACAACACAGTTCAACAAGCTCAGCAGAGTATTCGATACGTCCTACCTTCACCGCGACCAGACCAGGCTAATGGATTTGACCAGGATTGGCTAATAGATGTGACCAGGCGACAGCAATGCGAAATTGCGAATCATCTCAGGAAGGTGGTTTGCTGGGGTGGAGATTTGAGCATGCGCGAAGAAAGTTTTCACAAAACAGATTATCGCTGAGGATGTTGACGTCAATCAAGCTGCATCAACACGGATATTAGCAGGGGATGAGCCAAACTGTCTTCAACAGTGGTGCGTTTGGTTCGCTCTGTTTGGTCGTTTAGGGAGGTACCGTATGGTGTGTGTGTGTGTGTGTGGTTTTTTGTTGTTGTTGTTTACACCCCCGCCACGAAAAATTGGTAGACATCAGTCTAAAAATGTTGATTGGACCCCTGAACAATATTGAAGACCTTAAACCGCAATTGCTTGGAACGTAGATGTGTTCAAATTATTATAATTATTTTATATTACGGAATTCTTTTTGTGTCTAGAGGCCAGGGTAAAGAAGACTTTTAAGCCCACCTGTCACAGCTGGCCTTTTTACCGTTCAGCGTCTCATCGCAACATACAAGCCCAACTTACTGCACTTCTACAATAAACGGTCTGCTAACTAGACTGAGTAAACTGTTTTAAAATGTAAAACTGCTTATAGCCTAACCTAAACAGTAGAAATACGGTGATAAAAATATCCATGATTAAAAAAAAAAGCAATTGACGTAGCCGGGGTTCACATGCTGTCGGGAGTGCCCGCAAATTCTAACATATTTATCAGTTCGTTTATCAGTAGCAATATAATCTACCACCTGTAGGCTGTGGTTCGTTCGACGAATATTATTTCCACGGTTTCCATAACCGAGGATGACGTAAACTGAAATTCCGCTCTTTTTACCTGAAATGGATTCGGATTTGGGCAAATGTTGGACTTGTAAGAGTAAGGGAACGTTCCATTGTCAACATTGTAACTACGCTTTTTATTGTTCCAAACAATGCCAACAAGCAGATCGTTTTCGCCATTTGGTAAGTCCCGTATACATTTTCCATTTTAAGCATTACATAAGTGTGACATTGATGTCTTCTCACCTCACCCAAGAACACACTTATTTTTCATGTCAGAATTAAAACGGGTCTCTAATCTCGAACGTTAGACAGCTAACTGCGCAATCAACTCCTTCCCGCCAGCTGCCTACTATCGGACAGAACCACTACACCGGAGAAGGCCAACTGGGATTGAAGCTGTGTTCCACCCTCACTAAAGCTTGGTGCTTTTATTTCTCGCTCGTCCGTGTTTGAAATTGAAGGGTAACATGACCAACCCGTACCGAGGCAAGACCGGGGAGCGACTGTGTGCTGTCTTCAGTCGTCCAGTAAAATTTGAATTGTTCAGCTTACAAAAGTTGATTGCCTTAGTTAGCTGGCAATTTACAATCATAATAATTTCATGTACACACCGATCTACGTCAATAGAAATTAACTTATTTTATTTGGCAGAAGTACATAAAATGAATAGTTTTGAACGTTTAAAAAAACGTGTTGCTGTTTCTTATTTCGCAGTAAATTCCAGTCAGTGCATAGCTTAAAGGGATATACCTCCCAGCGCTATTTTTCTCGATCCACCACATCAAGTACGACCCCAAAGGTCTATTTCCTTACCGTTAGTCAATCCCTTGTTAAAAATCCGTTACTCACATGATTTATAACTCAGTTACAGCCTGCAATGCACAGAGTGAAAACTTAAAAATCCGTAGGGGTAACATTGGTCTTTATCGGTGAAACTCATTCTGATAAACGCATACGCTTTAAAACAAAATTGTTGAACTCCAACTTTTGTTAAATACTGAAATGCCCGATAGCCTGTGTGAATCATGACTTAACAATAAACTATCAAATCCGTCTGTTCTTAACCCAAATTATCTTGTTCTTCACAACGATCGCCCTTCCCTCCTCGAACAGTGGAGGTTTATTTGAACTGGTAAAAAAGCAAATTCCATCTTTGGAAAGTCAATATGTAAAGCCCTCCGAGTTTACTGGTTCGTTAAATGTTATCTTGCAAATCGTTGGATATTTCTGTTTGCTTATCGTCACCCAGATTCCAAAGTGCTAGTTGGTAACTGATTCGATAAAATCTTATCATGCCATGTTCAAACAATTAATCCAATAATCCTCAGAGGAGAATTTAACCTCCCTATGATAAACTGGCAAACCAGGATGGCTACACAATAATATGCCAGTGATATCAGTATGCCGAAAATTATTGATAAATGCCATCTTTTTCTGGCCTTTGACTTCCCCAGTATAGGGAGTTAAACGATTTGGTCATTATTCTGGTTAAAGAGTGAAAATTGTTGTTACTTGGGTTAATTCAGTCTTAGCGCCCATGAACCGATTAAATGTTTCTTGGCATTGGTACATGTGTGCAATGTTTCCCAAAATCAATTTGTGACATGTGATCAAACATGAAGGGCTTTGTAATGGTCTCAATTCACTGCACTGTGATAATGAACTGTGTGAAATTGGGTAGGACACATTTTGTGATTGTTTATACAAACGGTTTCAGCTGTAAAATTGGAAATCCCACTCCCTTGTTATAAACTTTCATGGGCGTCGCTTCATTTAATGTGCTAATCTCTGAAAAACGTACTTTTATGGGAAAATGGAATACCACTACGGCTAATCTATATTTAACCAATATATATCGTGTTATATCCTAAGTTATTAAGGAAAGTGAAAAACAAATTTGGAGTAGGCTACAAACGAAAATTAGCATTAGCATTGTACAGTGCTTTTTTGGAGTTGTATTGGGATATTGCTAAATGTCCTTGTTGCTGCTGCGATTATATAATAAATAAATACAATTTGCTCAACTCCCTCCCTCAGGGCATTACGTAATTTGTGAACGCTCCCATATATATTCACATACACAACCTGATTATTACATTGATTTGGAAACGGAATATGTTTAGATGCATGTTTAATTTGTCTTTCATTCTGATGTTTTGACGTTTATTCAGGTATGAACATACACGCACACACACACACTTGAAACTTACCCACATAGATACTCCTACATAAGTTTCTATTGTTGTGTTGATTTGGAAGTGGAATACGTTTGCTGTGTGTTTCATTTATGTATCGTACAGATGCATGTTTTGTTGTTTTTGGCATCTGGTTGAATTGGTTTTCTCTTTTTTTTGTTTCGTATTAGTGAAGAAACTTATTGCCCTTCTTTTGCCGTAGTGGTCCGCTGATAAGTGGTAAAGGGCAACTTTTGCAACGCCGTTCTTTGCATGAAAGAATATTGTCCTAGATTTACGCCTCAGATGAATTCTTCTGTCCTTAGAAGATATTATATTGAGAAAGAGGCTTTAACGGACCATTGTTGCAAAAAGAGGGCAATTTATCTACTGGACTGTAGTGATTTGGCACTAGTAAATATAAATAAAAATTGGGCACTTATTGCCAAATCCCTACAGTTCAGTAGGCAATTGCCCTCTTCTTGAAACATTTGTCCGCAAAGCCTCTTTCTTTGAAATTATCATATCAAAAACCAAAACTGGTAAAAGGG